>RZGL01000116.1:0-47235 GCA_027886155.1 Fusarium paranaense | reverse complement strand
TAATTATATTAAGATGTGATGATGTAATTGAGACGTAAAAAGGTGGGCGGGGTTGGGGGGTGGGCGATGTCATGGTAAATCACGTTAACTACAGCCTGAGCAGTGAGGTGGTCGAAGGCACAAGAGAAACATGCATGCATGCCTATCCCATGAGTGCCCACAAGGCTCTAAGCAGTACCTTGCCCTAGTGTTATGTCGTTAACAATTGGCTGCTTTTCTTATTCAGGTAGCTGCTAAAGACGTATCATCTAGATACTTAGTTCTCAAGCAGACAATAGAGGGCGAAGATGTATCGCCGCCACTGGGGGCTCTGATTGGTCCTAACCCCCCGTTGTGACCTCCTTGGAGCCTTGTGGGCACTCATGGGATTGTATTACGCACCTTTAACTCTCCTCGATATATTCTCGGCATCTCGACAACAAACCGTAATCTCCACGCACTAACCTCTTATCTTGGATCATGCCCGCGCAGCTCGGCTATCGCTTCACACCGGCGTCGTTTTATGTGATCTCGCCTCCTTGCCTCCGCTGCTGCGAGTATCTTTACCGCATTACCAAAGCACCAACACGGGCTCTCGACTATACTACCGCCTCCCCCGGCACCGCAACGGCCCGACGCTCCCAGACGAAGCAGCCGAAGGCTGGGTGATGCCGCTGCTATTGCTGCCGCGAACGATCAAGTACCGCCTGAGAAGATGGATACAAACAAGGTCAGCAAGCCAAGTCCCGCTTCCATCATGTCCAACAAGGACAATACAAAGGCTGTCGGGGTTATGGGAGAGGATGTCGAAGAAGCCATGCGTGAGCTGGGTGAGCTAGAGCACAAACTGCAAAACGCGGTGAGGAGACAGCGCCTGGCGGTGGAGACATCAGGCCTGCATGCCAAGTCAGAACCTCCCTTTGAACATGATATCCGACCTAAGGTTAATTCGCCGGCCTCCTGGGAGGCGAAAACAAGCAGACCGTCTTAATCCCAACACTCCAATCCCAAACGAAGTGAGACTTGAGATAAAGCCAGGGAATGGAAAAAGCCAGATCTCTATCGTAAGTGGCAGCTAGATGTTACAGGGATGTCAGATTTGATATTCTCATGATGTTGTCATGTTGTTAAAATTGAGTCTGTTTATGAGGGTTCAAATGAGCGATGTTGTGAAAAAGTGGGCGGCTTCCGGGGTGGGGGGCTTAAACCCCCTGAATTATGAACGATGTCCGGAGCACGATACTCACTTTGTACTTGTGGGGGGCTCTAATACCGCTCAAACGGTGAACAGGACACGGTTGAACAAGATCTGGCTTGTTGGCTACCCTCACATTCTTTCCATTTCACAGAGCCACCACTTGATGTTGCTGTTTTTGGCTCATTGGACATTTTATCGCCAAGAAATGCGGGAGTGGACTTCATACGATACGATATCACGACAGAAACAGCTCTACTTATCAGCATATGAGATAGCTTCAGAGAATGCCTTCACCGAGAAAAAAACATCCCGGCAGGTTTTCATACTGCTAGCATTTACCCTGTTGATGTTGATAAGACCCTATCGGCGGTCTTCTCGAAGAAGCGTTCCAAGTCGCCAAATAAGTCTCCAAAAACCACTCCAAAGAGACATAAAGTTGATGATGAAGTATAGAATACGCCCCATTGCAGTGACGATATCGAAAATCAATTATCACTCCTTCATCAGCAGTTAGATGCCATCGGCCAGGATCTTAAGACTATCATGAAGATGGCAGGGAAGGAAATTGACCTCTGCCACTGCGAGAATACACGATGGAGACAATAATGGCTACTTTGAAGGAACAGCTAGCAACTAAGGAGCTAACACGAAAGAACATTCAATTTGACCCTAATCAGGCGTTTCTTCACATCCAAGACATCATCACAGTCCGGGATAAGGCGGAGAAACAGACCGTCAAGGCTGTTACTCTCCCCGCCCGCAAGCAGAAGAAAAAAAAAAAAAAAAGGAAAAGTCACCGACTATTGAGGAGAGTTTTTTAATCAATTTTGTTTTTAATTTTGTAATTTTAAGCAAATTGGTTGAGAAAGAAGCGTGTGTTGCTGACCGCGTATTCTGAATGAGATGCTCTCGAGGATGCCCGGCTGGGTTGGGGGGGTGTCCGGCGTGAGAGTAAATGGCGTCATTTCGCCGTCCACGACGAGCCCTCTATCACCATGTGATGATGGTATAATGAGTCCTTCACGCAGCCACTGCTTCATTAGATTGACCATCATCATATACCATGAATTCGAGCGCGTATCATTGTCAGTACCGAGTCGTAATCTGATGCGCTCACTCCATGCGTCTGATCTGGCTGGTTTGATGTATCACCACCAGCGCGACATGCTGGACGAGATAGAACCGTTCGTAGAGACCATCACTAGTGACGTCGCTAACAGAATTAAATGTGGCTTGAAGTGCCCCTTTAGATGATGCGGGATGCCGCGGAGCATTCTCTCCTTCCTAAAGTCAGCACCTTTCCTGACCCACCAAGCCTTTGAGGGTACAGCATATCCGATTTCTCCGTACCACAACTCTTACCTGATTAAGCTTTCACAATCACATTTCGGAACATCCCGTGGACATATAACAAGGTAGGGCCGCAACTTGATGACCTGCATGCCAACAAACATGACATGGCCGGTCACAGAATAGTCGGCTTAGAATTGAGCGGTACCTCACATAACACCTAATGTCCTCTCCCTCTCTGTTCTTCCTCATCGTAGTACATTGATAGGCGCTTTTATTTACCCTAAGCATGGAAGACGATTTACTCAGGTAACGCTATACTGACACCCACGATGAAGGCCAACGGCGTCGCGGAGCTCCTTTACCACACTGTCCTCGCCCTAATCGACTACCACGAAGACCCTTCAGGTGCTACGCGCTCTGCCTATGTCCTCGGCACGCACAGCGCTCTCAAAACCGCCAAAGCCTTTGCAACCTCAGCCCTCCAGGGATTCAACTATGAGCCAGATAATTTTACCGAGTACGCTGTGCGCTCATCCGAGCCGTGGGAACACGGGGATGGCGTCTTTGTCTTCGCCCGGTCGCCTGCGGGGCAGGTATTTCTCATCGAAATCGACACCACTCTGAACAACGAGTCACTTCTGGCAAGCCCAGACGGCACCGTAGTCATCCCTCAGGGGAGCGACCGGCTGCACTACGTGCTGCAGACGACAGTCGACTACAATTTGGACCGCACGTGCTCCGTGCCGTCGACAAAGATTCAGGGGACGTACGTCCATCGTGCCCATGCATGGGCGGCCCGGAGCAGTTCGTTGAGTGCAACGTGCGTGAGAGTGAGATCGCCAACGAGTGGCCGTTTGGCGAGGGCATGGTCGCGCATGCCGTTGCGAAGACGCGACCGAATTACGTTATGACAGTAAGGACTGTTCCCGGAGCACACAAGAGGCATGGGAAAAGGTGAAATAGTGAGAAATGTCTATCATAGCAATACTAGCCATAAAGGATATGAGATATCATGAGCTCCATTCGATCACCGGTCTCGAGTCGATTGGATGATTTCTACCCGGATATCTTAAAAATATCGCCACGTCAAATGATTTGAGATTTTAGCCTATATAGATCATTTCAAGATAATGATGTGCCAGTGTCGAAGGCATTAGGAGAGCCGCTCTCCTCGCAGAGTCGGGACTCACAACCGGTGCAGTGGTGGCTCGAGTGACTTAGGGCATTACAAGGAAGATTAGCTTGAGCGTTGAGCCGAATCTTTGCGCTCGAGTCTCCATTGACGGGACCCAATTTTTGACGTCTGGGCGCTCGATGCCGATGCCAAATGCTTCGGACTGCCGACCAAACCGTTTTGCCGTGGCAGCCGAGCGCTTTGATTAACGGGCACTATCATTCATAATGGCGAGGCCACTTGATTTATTTGGCTGATGTCGTTGATTATTATTCTGCTATTGCACAAAAGAGCGCAAGCACCATACTAGGAAATCAAGGCAAGCCATCAATATTTCATACATTATTAAACAATCTCAGCAAAGACCAATTCCATGCCAGAAAACAGAGGTGTTAATAGCCTTGATCATGAGAAGACTAGAAAACAGCGCAAATCTGTCATAATTCGGAAGCTGCCGTTAATCGCTTAACTGATAGCAATGCGTCTTGACTCTTGCTTCTTGCCCTTGGGTGCCACAATGTTGAGGATGCCGTCCTTAAAGTTTGCAGTCACAGATTCCTGGTCGACTGGAGTAGGGAAGTTGAAGCTACGAGAGAACTCGCCAACGCTGCGCTCACTGAGCCAGTACTTAGCTTTGTCGACGGGCTCCTTGGCCTTAGGCATTTCCTTCTCAGTAGCCTCAGTGTTGGTATCGTGTGGGACGGACTTGTGCACTTCCTCACTGGCCTTCTTGCCCCCCTCGCTAGCCTCGGTAATAGCACCGCTCGTGGTAGTGCCCTCGATGAGGCCTGCAGGGGGCGTACCGGCAGTATAGGTGCGCTCAGCCTTGCCGCGGATGAGCATGGTCTGGGGCTCGGTGAACTCGATGTGGACATTCTCCTTGTTGATACCAGGGAGCTCGCCATAGAGTTCATATGCTTCCCCGGTCTCGCGGATGTCGAACTTGGGCTGCCAGCTCGGCATACTAGTGCGACGGCCGCTCATTCCCTGACGAGAGTAGCTGTCGAAGTCGTCAAGGAGGCGGAAGAGGGGAGCGAAAGAGGCGTCAGAGTCATAGAGGCTTCGCGGGAAGAAAGCCATTGTGCGTGTTTGGTTGAGAGTAGGCTTGAGTGCTAGATACTTTAGGTTTCGTGAGAGTGTTCGAGAAAGAGTTGATCTGCACGCGTTCATGAAGTGCTTTGCAAGTTTGGTGGTTGTTGTTTGTTCTGTATGTGTTCTGATGAGAAGAATCTGGGTTGACAAAGGATGTGAAGCGTTTGCTTTATACTCATTCGGTTGATGGAAGGAAGATCGAGATCGAGGGTTTCTATATCTTCGCGAAGGCTCATGAAACCTGCCAATTGTGTTTCTAGAATGGCGCTGAATAACCCAGTACAGGCGAGATCACGCGGAACGAACATATATCGACATATTTGTCATAATGATGACGTTTGCACTGGCAAATGGTCTCGAGTTCCCCGCTGCTGGTTGCGAGAAACCACTAGACAGCTGCCGAAGATTCTGGCAGTTGCCACCGCTGCGAAAGGGATATCGAGTACCCGCCTTGCCTGCAACTTCAGGCCAAAAATGGCTGCAATGTGTCCAATCACATGCGACACCAAGAAACACTTGTCCCATCATTCGCATCGATGATCGCATCACTTCTAATTCATTTGGGTTAATCAGAACCATATTAAGCAGATGATCGGGCAACTTGCAGCTGGCATGGACACCATGCCGCAGAGCATATAAATCCCCACACCACGAGCTTCGTGCATTTCGGTAAGCTAGAACAACGTGATGTAACGTATCGATCGCCAACTAATCATAACGATATCAAATACTTCCCCAACTAGCCTCAACGACCAAACGCCGATGCAGCCAATCGAAAGATGGCTCTTCACACTTATCTTGTTCGGCGTTATGTGTGTCCTTTATATCATTCCTGCCATGTAAGTATATTCATCCGAAAACCGACGAGTACCGGCCTGTATTTCTTGGCCTAACGATAGGAAAGATACAGATATAAGATCGCCAGAAGTAACCAGCTCGCAAGTCCAGAGGACCCCGAGGACGCACAGTCGTCAAGCAGCATAAACTCTGAGACTAGCGATATAAAGCAGCTAGACTCAATAGCTCCAGCCGAGGACGTATAAGCAAGTAAAAAAGGAGGCAAAACTTAAAGGCATAGAAGGGTATTTGGCCTGGTCCGACTCGTTTGTCACTTGGTAAGTTACTCAATCTCCCAACGAGATGATGCATTCGTGATCTCGAACTAACCGCTCCCCTTATTATATACAGTGTTATATGCTTGGAGGCGATGCTAGATAGCGATACCGTCCGCCGCTTATCATGTGGACATAGCTTCCATTCGGGTTGCATTGTTTATGGTATCTAAGGCATCATTACACTTATCCTCTATGTATGTCATGCTACATCCCAAATGCGACAGCGAGTTCATAGTCATTACATTCATGACATCGATTCGGTCCAAATACAGGCGCAATAGAGTATATGCGTCCTTCTCGGGCTCGTCCTCGCGCTTCTTGAGCGACGAAACCGCGTGAGAGTCGCCGATGACGAGGACGAAACCAAATCCAGTTCTGGTTGAGACTGATTTCGCCGGCACCGGCATTGCCACCGAAGTTGATGTAGGTGTAGCTGATTTCCGCATCCTCAGTGGGGGAAGGGGGGGAATTTCAACGGGGAAGATCCGCTCGAGGTCGACTAGCGAGGCCCCCAATATGCTCGGCCTATTAGAGAATATTTGTCGTAGGTGGTGAAAAATTCACCGCTCGCTTATCATGTACGTTATGCCACTTCTTGCCAATGGGTCGATTATTGCCGCTGGGACTGACGATCCGCTCGGCGAATTCTCTAAGCTGCTCATACGTCGGAGCTAAGCCACGAGCGCGCTATGCGAGAGTCCAGTGGGCGAGGTGTTGTTATTGAGTAAGGGAAAGGCATTGCTCATGATTTTGTGCCTCGGCTCACGTGTCTGCGCCCCTTAAGACGGCCGCGTAGTATTGAACGTTGTAGTTCCAACATCTCCGCAGCGGCTCATATGTTTCCCATGAAATAGCGTTGTCAAGTGCTTGCTAAAGTTAATATTCACATATTTCGACATCACTGATTCTAAATCTTAAAAAAGGATTAAAACTGCGTCTTGTGGCATGAGAAATCGCTGTGTTCATTCCGTGTGAAAATTAGGACGCGAAAATCCGACCCCTCAATGTCACGGCCCATGCCGCGATCGAATGCGTGTCGCCACACGGCACGGATCAACGTATTCCGCTCACTCGCACCGAGTGAGCGGGACCTACTTTCTCACTCCGGGCAAGTGAGAATGTAACACTATCTCACGATGGGCATCGTGAGATGCTCCCTAGACCCTACCTATAAAAAACCACACAACATCCCATAGACAGACACTCTCGCTACCTTAGCTTTCAATACAACTTGATTACTCAAGAATACTTCTTGACATTATCAGACGTGATTCGCCACCCTATACTCAGTACGCCACGCCCCGTTGCAACTGCCAACATAAACCAAATCAGGTTACGGTTTACTACGTTGGGAACCTTGACCGTCACAGGTAGGTAATAGATATAGGAGGTGAATAGGCAGCGGAATCAGTGCTTATAAAAAGCTGATTAGCTAAATAAGATATCATTGAGTAATAAAAGTGGAGAAAATAATAGAAAAGGTTAAAATAGAGAAGACCAGCTTCTGATTGGTGTTCTTATTGCTTGAATTGGTTGAAGATCTAAGGAGCTATTTCTAAGAGAGTGTTTATATCTTATATAGCTAATTAGTCGGAATCTATTAGCCCGATTCGGCTAAAGGTTATACGGTCAGATAGCTCTAATTCCGGGCTTTAAAACCCTATTGGTTTTGCTAGAAACGGATAACTAGAAACCGGGTTATAGTAAGAATAAGCTGAAACCCTTAGGAGTTTTAAACTAGGAAATTTAAAACTGGATAGAAAATATCCTATAGAAAGGAACGGGTTTATCGGCTTTATCGGGCTCTATAAGATCCCAAAGTCCGAAGTCACGTGACCCTTCCTAAAAGGGTAATATAGCTTAAAAGGGTATTATTGTAAGTCCTTAATCGCTTGCTTATCTAAGCATACATAGCTTAAGTAAGCTCGCCATAAGAAAGCGCATGAGCTATACTATAAGGTAATAAAATCCTAGGCTTATATCTCATAAGCTTAGTTTTCTAGAATTTTATATATAAAAGACCTTTATATAATAAGGACTTTTATAATTCTTAAATACTTTTTTTTTATTTTTTTATTTTCTATAAAAGATAGCTTTTTAGCTTTAAATAAATATATATATTTCTTTATAAAAAATAGGTTTATATAATATTATGCTATTATTTTAAGTATTATAAATTATTTTAAAATAGAGCTCTTTTAAATAGTTAAGAAGTACATATATAAGCTAAAAAATATAAGTATTAATAGCTATAATACTTTTTAATTTATTTAAACTTAAAAATATTATAAATTTAGATATTAACGTACTTAATAAGCGCGCTGAACAGACAAGTGGATTGAACAAAAATCCCAACCCTTAAGATACAAATCACTATAAAAATATAATGTACCGTTTAATTAACTAAAACTAATCGCTATATTCTTCCCTAGACGTCTCAATCACTACCTGACACGTCCTTATATTATGTCCTGGCTTTCTGCATATTCTACAGCGCCTTTCCCTCGGTCGCGCTGACCTTCCTTCTAGGGATGGATTTAATACCGTATTATTAAATAAAATGCGCTTTTTGTATTAAATATTTAAAACAGGCGCGTTTTATATGTATTATATTCTATTCCCTATTGGGCTTAGCTCCCTCCAGAACTGGCTTAGTGTATAGGATCAATATAATCCCTGTTCCGACCTCCTTTTCTCCACAGCCTTCAACAGCCTGTCGCTGTATCTCCTGAAACTTCCCAATCCGACTTCCCACTACCTTCAGGCCATTCGTGCTTCTTCTACAATGCCTAGAACTTCTGGAAGGCCAGCCGACCACCAGGTCCACCGAGAATTTATCACGATTTCCTCGGACGCTAGCTCAGGGTTCAAGAACTCAAGAGTCAAGTGCAAGCACTGCGGCCACGAGACAGCCAAGGGTACTACTCGTCAGAAGAAGCACTTACTTCGCCATTGCCCCAATTACAGAGGGCAACGACAGTCTGAGCAGTCTCAACTTACTCAGCACTTTCCTGTGGTAGACAAGACTTTTAAGCAGATGCTTGATGAGCTTGCTGCTAGAGCAATTTTCGCTGATGGCCGTCCATTTAACCTATTCGAGTCCAAACGAATGCGGATTCTGTTAGGCAAGCTAAATACTGCCTGGCAACCACCGTCTCGCCGCCGAGTACAGCGACTGCTAGCCCCGACTTATTCTGAGTACCATAACCAAGTCCAAGCTATCCTCGACCAAACAGAACGTATCAACGTGATATTTGACGCCTCAGACAATATCACAAGTCATCGAATTATCAATATCTCGATACAGGTGGCAAATGGTACGGCGTTCTACTGGAAGACGTTTGATACAGGACAGATTCAACACACGGCTGAGCACTACATCGATCTTTTGTATCCTGAGCTGGAGATAATTTGCAAGGGTAACTTCTTGCGAATTAACTCGTTTTGCACAGATACGGATAGCGTGATGAGGAAAGCTCATGTCCATTTGGCTGCAAGAAAGGAATTCCAGCATTGCTTCTTTTCCCTCTGCGATTCACATGGGTTACAGCTACTCATCAAGGACATCCTAGAGCTGTTGTTCTTTGAGGAGACATTCAAAAGCGCTACATTAATTGTCACCTTCTTCAAGAAGTCGAAACTGCAGTTGGCTCGATTGAGAGAGGCACAAAAGGCAGCTTGGGGCCACCATAAGGCGTTTTTATCTGCGTGGGTCTAAGTTTTTCTGACTCCTAGCTATAACTAACCGCTCGCTTTAGTGTAATCACACGCTGGGGCAGTCAGTTTAATGCTTTGCAGTCAGTTTTACGCTGTAAAGAGCCTCTCCAAACATACGCTCGCCGTCCTGACGTGAGGGCAGAGGTAGCTTCCGGCTCTCTCGAGCTTCTTCCAAAGGTGCTGGAGTCTGTCAATAACTCTCACTTCTGGATACGCCTAGAGACTATTTTGGCTATAATTAAGCCTGTCAGCAGTCGTCAGCGGGTCTCAGAAGCTGATCGGGCTCATATCGGCCATGTGATTCCTCGTTGGCTAGAGATTAAAGCAGAATGGAAAGCACTTGACGAATCTCAGCAACATCAAGATGTGAATTTCAGCGACCTGTATTCTGTATGGTTAAACCGTATGGATAAACAGACATATGATATTCATTATGCGGGATTTGCATTACGGCCTGACACAGTCGGGACTAAGCTTGAAGAACAGCAGATGATGAAAGTGCTGCAGTTCTTTAAGTCAGCAGTTAATCCTGCTGACTACCTTCATATTGTTCGAGAATTTAACCACTTCCGAGCACAATCGGGGGGCCAGTTTGCTGCCGGGGGCTTAGTCTATTCAAAAGAATGGACGCCATTAGATGCTTGGATGCTTCTTGATAACCAGGGCAGCAAGCTGGCTGCACTTGCAGTCCGAATCTTTGGAACCATAGCCAATTCAGTTCCCTCAGAGAGATCATTCTCGGCGGTTAACTTCCTCCACAGCAAGGCACGCAACAGGCTCACACCAGCCAACGCTGACAAGTTGGCCTTCATCTACATGAACGAACGGGTGCTAGAGAGGATAACGCAGTCTCAGAATCAACCTCTCGATCATCGTAATGAGGTTGATTCTACAGTGGTTAGCTGGGAAGATTTGACAGAAGACGGCTGGCTTACTCTGGAAGATACGTATATGGAAATCCATTGCGCATCAAGTCTGGAAGTTGACGCTGTTATCGGCGAGTTCACTCACCAACCCGCCTCCGACGGAGAGGAGACGATTGTGGGAAAATTTGAGGTCCAAGATGGGTCAGAGAGTGAAGGAACGGGGGGAAAATTGACCTAATTTGGCTTGGTTATTTGTATTATATGACCCTTGGGCACCTTTATATATGGGTAGTTATATTGCAATACAAAGCGCGCTTTTTATTCGGAATAAAAAACTGCTTCATTATAATAAAAAGCAGTTCAATACACGTGTGTATTAAACACGTGCCCATCCCTACTTCCTTGACCACCACTTCTCGACGGTTCGGCCACTACCTCCGCATCAATATCCCTCTGATTAATTGCTTGCCTTCCTTCATCTAGAGTCATCCTCCCTCTTTTCTGTAAGCGGGTTCTTTTTGCCCTCCGGCGCCGGCTTAGTGTCTCATTCGCCTGTCGAAGGTTTTGGATCTCAGCCCTCATCAATGCCATTTCATGCATAACTGCCTTTGTTCCCTTAGAAAGAGACTTTAATGCTTCAAGAATTGACTCTGGAGAGCTACTTTGATGCCTTCTGATTCGTCTTTCAAGGTATTCAGACTGAGATTCAGCCTCAATGACGGTCTTTGGGGTCTTTGAGACCCAAGGGTTAGAGGTGCTAGCCTCCTCCTCAACCGGCGTTGGAGTCCGTAGCTGCACATCAAGCTTTGAGAGCACATTTTCCGGGTCAAGAGGAACAATTCCAGCTCCTCTAAAACCTCCCTTGATATTACTTTCCGTCATAGTAGCTTGAAATGCGGCGTAAAAGGCCGGAAAGAACTCGGTCTTTGAAACATGGGTTATAGAGCATCTGATCAAATGCTCAATTTCTCGACCACAAGCCTTCTTGAGCAGCCCAAAGCACCCGACGTCAAGAGGCTGAAACAAATGAGATGAATGAGGTGGCATACAGAGCGTGATGATATTGTTCTCGCAATATATCTCGAAGTCGGCCGAGTGGTGGCTTTCGTGCCCATGGAGGATCAGAAGTCGATAGGTACCCATTGATCGCTTGGTTGTGTGCTGATTGAAGTGCTTTAGCCACTCGAGACCCGTCTCGTTATTAGTCCAGCCATTTTGTGTCGTAGCAATAGCCCAATCTCCCGGGAGGTTGCTTTCTCGGTACCAGTTGGCGAGGTGATATTGGCCCGCAGCCACGATGAATGGCTGGATCGCCCAGCCTTCCGCATTGATTGCCTGGATAACTATAACCCATTCCCGGTTTCCAGGTTGGACTGATTTAGGTTGTCCACACCTTTCTGCGCCTGTAACAACCATGCCGCTTGCAATCATGCCCATCATAAAGCCAGTCTCATCAAAGTTGTAGATATCTTCTGATCGGATGCCATACTTCGCGATTGTGTTCTCTAGGAGCGTGAACCACTTCTTAATTATGGCTGGATCTTCGCATTTGGCCCTTTGATAATCATATTTACGAAAAAAACGCGTCTTAAGCTCTAAGTGTCGCTTGGCGAAGTTTCTAGCCCAGCGCTTGCCGACTGGTGACGCGTCGCGGTCAGCGAGCAATCGATTGGCCATTTCTTCAACGCCACGTAGTCGGGGGGGAAATCCTCGCGAATCTAGGTCGAGAATAAATTGAATAATAATCTGTTCCTCTAGATCGGATTGTTTGCGTGATTTCGGGATTGAATCGGCTTGAGCTTGCATGCCATGGTGTCTATAGAAGAGCGTAGAATGGTTGACATTATAGAGCTTTGCAGCGCGTCGGAGACTTAATTTTGGGTCATTTCGAAAGGCCTGAAGCGCAAGAAGGATATTAGCCTCTTTACTTGACCGTGACATGATGGGTTGTTGAGAATCAATTGATCAAATGACGACGTTGTAGGTTGAGGGATTTTTGTTCAATCCACTTGTCTGTTCAACGCGCTTATCAAGTACGTTAATTATAATATAAATTTAATTTACAGTAATTTAGGCTTAAATTAATAATATTATAATATAATAATATTATGTAGTTCGGTTATAGTTTCGATGAGGTTATAGATTATAATACCCCCTCTCTAGAGGAGAGAGGTCGCTTTGGGAGCCCGCGGTACCCGCGAATTTAAAATTTCGCGATTTTCAACCACTGACCTGGCGGCCTGCGCCACGACGCGGTTACGTTCTTCCTTCTTCGGTCATCCTTCTGTGCTACAACTCAGATGTTTCCAGCATCGCGTGCAGAGAAAGCGAGATTTCCTGAAGACTGTCTCCCTCCAGAACGGAGCTATGAGTCACGAGATGCCCTTTTCAGGTCCATTAATACGTGGGCGGCTACAAGGGGCTACGCCTTCACCACCGGGAAGTCCACTAGAGGGAAGAGTGGCAGGCAAACAGTCACATACGCTTGTGATCGATCCTGTCATCCTCCTAGTGCGTCGATAGAGCGCCAGCGGAAGACGGCCACTCGAGGAACTGGCTGTGAGTTCTCATTGTTGGCCAAAGAATCCCTGGATAAAAGCACATGGACTGTCCGACATCGCCCGGACAAGCGATTCTCCAAGCATAACCATGCACCAAGCCAGCATCCCTCTGCCCACCCAGCACATCGCAAGCTGGGAGAAGAAGTTGTAGCGGATCTGTCACGCTTGTCCCATGCCGGTATAGCTCCCAGAGATATCCGAACATATATACGACAGAATTGCGATTCCTTGGTGACCCAGCAGGACATCTACAACGGGATTGCAGCTACTAGGAGAGAAGTATGCGAAGGGCAAAGCTCTATTCATGCGCTCGCCAGCCAGCTCGATAAAGAAGGCTTTTGGAGTCGAATACAGTTCGATGAAGACGGCCGGGTTACCGCTGTCTTATTCGCTCATCCAGATTCCTTGGCGTATCTTCAGGCCTACCCGGATATACTCCTACTAGACTGCACATACAAGACAAACAAGCATGGCATGCCGCTGCTCGACATGATTGGAGTCGATGCCTGCCAGCGATCTTTCTGCATAGCGTTTGCATTCCTCAGTGGGGAGACCGAAGACGATTTTCTATGGGCGTTGGATCGGTTGAGGTCACTATACGAACACCACAGCACCAGACTGCCCTCTGTCATTCTGACGGACCGCTGCGTCGCCTGCATGAATGCTGTTGAGATCTCCTTCCCTACGTCTTGCTCACTGCTCTGCCGCTGGCACGCGAACAAGGCAGTCCTCCGTTACTGCCGGCCAGCTTTCGTCCGCCAAGATCAACTGGGCTCCACCGACCCAGCAACAAACGATACTGTGGAGACCAGTGGTTGGTCCGAATTCTACCAGTTTTGGCATTCGATCATGGGTGCGCCGAACGAGGAAGAGTTCAAGCACCGAGTTTCGCAATTCGAGAAGAAGTACCTACCAGACTACCTCGAGCAGGTCGGGTATGTCCAGACTTTCTGGCTTGAGCAGTACAAAGAGAAGCTTGTCAAGGCATGGGTCGATCAGCATGCTCATTTCGGCAATACAGCCACGTCCCGAGTCGAGGGCATACATGCACTGATGAAATCCCATCTCAGAAAGTCCACGTTGGATCTCTTTGAAGCTTGGAGGGCAATGAAGCATGCACTACTCAACCAGTTGTCGGAGTTGAGATCGAACCAAGCCCGACAGCAGATTCGAGTCCCTATTGAACTTTCGGGGCCGCTGTATGCTGCAGTGCATGGCTGGGTATCACATGAAGCCCTAAGAAAGGTGGAGGAGCAACGGAAGTTGCTGAGTAGGAAAGATCCTCCACCGCCATTGACTTGCACGGGGTCTTTTACCAGATCCCACGGACTGCCTTGCCTCCACACTCTGAAATCCTTGCAAGAGCAGGGCCAAGTCCTTTCACTTGAACACTTCCACCAGCACTGGCGCCTGCAGCGCAAGGGAACTCCGCAACCACTTCTAGAGCCTCGCCAACGAATTGAGCCGACGTTTACACACTCCATTATCCCCAAACAGAGCACCCGAAGAGAACCCAGTGCGTTTGAGAGCGTTGAGAGGGCGCGCAAGGCGCCGCCTACGTGCAGCAGATGCCACGCGGTTGGTCATACCAGGACGGCAAGGGCCTGCCCGATGAGATTTGGGGAGTTGCTTCAACAACAAGCTCTAGCCCCGGGACTTTCGCAGTCGGTTGAAGTACCGGTTGCTGAACCCGAGCCACCCCAAATCCGACCGCTGGTGGATGTATCCGAGGAAGAGTTTGCGTCAGCGCCGGAAGATGGTTTGCTGGCCGCGGTCCTCGGCGATCAGCCAGAGACTGTGACTGGGGCTTTGCAAAACTCGACCGGCGGCGCCTCTCAGCGGCCAGGATCCCCTGTTCATGAACCATCTCCTTTGCCTGGCCCGCCATCGCTATCGCCACCGAGGTACGATTCGCCACAGGCCATATATGGACGATATGTCGCCGCAAGGAGCGCGTGGTACGCAGCGCAGCCGGCCGGCAGCATTAAGACGAACCAACAATATCGCAGGGCGATGGGGCTCCCACTCAGGTATGATAATCAGAGCTATGAGTGGTGCCTGGACTACAAACAGATGTCCAAGCGCTGTACAACGTCGGCAGGGTCAAGAGAATGGACGAAAGAAGAGATGATGGCATATCTAGACTGGACCAAGGCTGAGGATGAGCGAATTGAATCCCAGGTCGCTGAAGAGATGGGGGATAATCCTTTGGCTAATAGAAGAAGGGGCGTCAAAGACATTTGGAAGAGAATAGAAACGGACAGCAGGGAACAAGAAGCTTTGTACTTGGCTAGCCGTAGGACAGAAGACTGTATTATTGTTGGAAGTCATGGGTGTTAGACGATCACTCGATGGCAAAGCCGTAGAACATTCTCCGGCTGTCATAGCTGTGTATAATTTGGGTAGCTCTTATATGAATTAAGCAAATTGAACCTTCTCATCTCAACAATCATAGCGAAAGGTAGCTGTCAGCTCTGTTGGATGTGTAAGTGGTGAGCTTTGTTTTATCCCGTGGAGACAGTGTCGATAGCCCATTTTGTATTACCAGTTCTGCAAATGGCACTGTGCTTAGTCATTTTCGCGGTACCCGCGAAATTTTAAATTCGCGGGTACCGCGAGCCTATGGGCTCCCGGGCTCCTTAAGTCGCTTAGTTAAGCCCCTGGGTACATCATGCCCCTGCTTTCACGATGTAACTTGAGCAAAAAAATGGCTTCTTAGATTCGTTTAACTGCCAAGATCTCTTATCGTGAATACAGACGTTCTCGGCGGGGGGGGGGTAGCGGATTACTAGGTAGTAGCGAGAGAACTTACGGAGGTGCTGTCTTGGTGAACATGTGCTGATTTTGTCTATGCTCCATACCTTTCTCCCGTTTTAGGTATGGATTAACGGTTTTGTGACTCGACAGAACAGATAATCACGTCTGACGGATTTGGCGGTGGGTCGGAGGCAGGACGCGCCACAATGCACGCTAATGTACACCTCGCAGCTCATCCTAAAGAGGAAAGTGGAGACGACAGAAATTGACACCTTACGTCGCCGCACTGAGCAGCTACCGTAGAAACTGTTGGACGAACTGAGAGTTCCCCCTTTAACTTCAGGATTAAGATTAAAGTTTGAAGTCCTACGATTAAGGTTCAAAGTCCTAGATGGGATCATTCAAAGATATAAGGCCCCAAAGGGCCTCTCATTGAGATCATGAAATCTTAACCAAGAATAATTACAATCACTACAACAAGAACTACCTTTTGTCAAAGTGTACTCAGCATCCCTGCGTGACAAAACAACAGTAGATTGATGATAATCATTTAAAGAACAAAAGAAATTGAACAACCATGTGTTCGGGCAGAGCTATTTAAGCTCATATCGTTAGGATTTGGAATCCTTGATGCGACAAGTTGGATGTGAAACCGGATACAAGGTCCCAAAGTACGGGCCGCGTTTCATATCCAGTCGCACCAACCTAGTGGTGATATGCGACAATAGCACATGGCGCCCGAGATGCAGATAATACAGGAGCGAGAAGAAGAAAACAAAGAGAAGCCCAAGAAGCTAGGCGTGAACTAGACCAACCTTATAGTCAAGGGCATCGGCGCCGACGCGACTTTCTATAAAAACATACTATCCCAGTTACCATGCAGTACCCACCTGCCGTACGTACCCACCTACCGTATAGCGAAAAAAAAATTTCCCCATACAAAATGCCCAATTTCACTTGTAGAGAACGTTGTCAAAAAGAAAGATATTTTCATAAGAAAATGTCTGTTATATTAAGAATTGCATGGAATTTAATATGATAACTTTGCTTCCACAGTGACGCATGCGGTGTGGTCGCACGGAACTAATATAAAATATCTCAAAATGCCTCCCTTATTAACCAGCCTCCTCGAAGCTTCATCCAAAACTTTCTCTTCCCCATCTTTCCTTGGCCACCTCAAACATGCCTTAGTCATCTTATACGGAGGACGATGTTATCCAGGCCATACTAGATATCACAGAAAATGGCCTCTCCCAGAACCAGGCCGCCCAGAAGAACGGCGTGCCTCCGACCACTCTCTCTGACCGATTAAGAGGCCTACCGTCAAAATCCGAGGTCACCTAGCCTGCTCAGCTGCTATCTAAGTCGGAAGAGTCCAGATTGGTAATCTGGATACTTCGACAAGAGGCCTTGGGCTATGCTCCTTCTCACAGTCAAGTTCGCGCCACCGTCGCTGCCCTCTTGAGACAGTAAGGACGGGAAAGGCCTATCGGTGTACACTGGCTAGCCAGGTTCATTAAACGCCATGACGGTATCAAGACGAAGGTGGGGAAACGTCAGGAAGCGGCAAGGTTCAATTCCTTTACCCCAATGGCCATCAATTAGTACTTTGATATCCGCGAGAGCAAATATGGCTGGATCAAACCGGAGAATACGGTTAATGTTAACGAGGGCGGTATTATGGCTGGATTTGGTGAGTATTAATCATTTTTGCTACGAAACTCACTAATCTACTAAAAAGTATAGGCTTAGATTCCTTGGTCATTGGCAGTAGCGATCCTAGGAGGAAGGCCTTCCTCAATGGCTCGCAGTCCCGCACTTGGACTACCTTTATCGAAGCCGTCACCGCAGATGGTCGTCTTCTGAAGCCGGGGGTTATCTTCAAAGGTAAAGAGCTTTAGCAACAGTGGTTTATCAATGAGCTCCGGGGGATCGCCGACTAGTATTATATCACGTCCGACAATGGCTGGACGGACAACCATATCGCAGTCGAGTGGCTCAAAGAAGTCTATCTGCCTTAAACGCAACCGGCGGATAAGTCTGATGCCAGGCTTATCATATTAGATGGCCATGGAAGCCATATATCTATGAGTATCTACCTATTCTAGATCGGAAATGCCGCTGACGGCGCTGACTGAAAATCCAGGATGAGTGGATGGCTACGTGCTTTTTGAACAACGTATATTGCTGTTACCTGCCTGCACACTGCTCTCATGGGCTGTAGCCGCTAGATAATGGCATCTTTAATATATCCAAGGCTGCCTACCGAAAAGAACTGCAGAAACTCACCAGCCTGACCGATTCTGCGCCGGTAGACAAGGTCAACTTCATCAAGGCCTATGCCAAGGCCAGGGAAGTGGGTATGGCGAAGAAAAATATACTCTCAGGCTGGAGAGTGACTAGAAACTGGCCGATTTCACGGCGGAAAGCGCTTATACATCCTGAGATTTAGCCAGACAAGAAGGAAACGACGCCCGGGTCGGACGGCCACCGAGACGGGCAAGTCGACTCTGATAATACGCCAAAGACCAGCCGCCACATCCGAGATCTGGGGAAGAACAAGAGCCCGTCAACAAGAAGGCGCTATTCTGTGATATCGAGAGGGTTTGAAGCTCAAGAGTCAAAGATCGCCTCTCTAAGCACCAGAATAGCCAGTCTGGAGGAGGAAGTTGGCCGGTTGAGTAGAGGCAAGAAGAGAAAGGCAATACCGAATCCTAACAAAAGGTTCATGACATTGGCGGAGACTCTAGTGGCTGATGAGACTATTTCTGAGCTAAATGAAGCAATTGAAGGGGCGGATGCTGTTGAGGATGTGATCGAGGTGGGAGGGATGGAAGGAGATGAGAGGTCAAATTCGGAGGAGGAAGAGTTAACTGTGGTACGCACACGCGCAGGGCGTGAAGTCAAAATATCGCGAAAATATTAAAACCCACTCGATTCTACAACGAAATTCGAAAATCATTTCACGGGTTTTATTTTTAGTGAATTTTTAACATATGGTTGAAAAATAGCATTTTGTATGGGGGAATTTTTTTTTTGCTGTACGGTAGGTGGGTACGTACGGCAGGTGGGTACTACATGGGAGGCATGGTTCCATACTAGCTCCAAGTGTCGTAGCTGCTTCTTGCTGAGGCGGGACCCGATGAACTTCACTCGATTGGCTGAGTCCATACGATAGACTCGCAGCGTCAGAGCAAGGCATCTCTTGAACCAAAGGCGATACACCTTCGTGGTCGAGGGGCTGCTCACGAACGTAAATGGCTTTGGGTAGCACGACAACGCTCGATTGCTCCGCAACCAGCAGAGGATGCCCCGGCTGGTCTTTCTTGCTGTCTCCTCGCACCGATCCATCACTCGATCGAACATATTCAGGGTGGCAGATATCTTTCGCTCATCTGCGGCTGGGCTGATAATGACGTCCTTTCCTGAACTGTCTGTACTGCTATTGCCGAGGACAAGATCGTGACCTAGACCGCGAGGTCCGACGTCAGGTCTTTCCATCAAGGCCGAGAGCATCGAGCGATCCTTGCCTCGGTACATCTCCTCCCAACCAGTCCGCTCAATCCAAGGGCCCTTCTCGGCAAACGTTAAGCTCGCCGGTCCCAAGCCTAACCCCGGTGGTGGTACTTGTAGCTGCTCTGATGATATGCTGTGGCAGTCTCCAACCCCGAACGCTGCCGTCGTCCGTATACGCTCACGTTCCCGTTCGCGTTCCCGCATTGATCTCAGATGGTCCTGAACCCGCTGGCCCCCGATCGGCCGCAATAGGCTGCCGTTACGTTTGATAAGCCAGTATTGTCGCCGAGGACCATTTACCCACGTCTGCAGAAAGACGTACCGGAATAGCTCGTCAAGTTTGTTCGAAGGGCGAGTTTGGCCGTAATGGCGGCATTGATCGCGTATTGTTGGGTCGGAGTAGTGACGTTTCATTGATTGGAAGCTGATTGTGCGGAAAGAGCACCCATGGCAGTCGAAACCGTCGAACGTTTGAAGGTAGGGGCGTTCGGGCGAGCCATTCTCCCGTGGGAGAGCTTTATCGGGGTCACCTAGACCCTGCGCCTTAAGCATTTTCGTTAGGCCTCGTCTGGCATCCGCTGGGACGCCGTGCTTGTCTCTGAGGTGTGTGGTGACACGTGAACCATCGATGGAGAGGGCGCAGAGGCATTGGCTCCGGCAGCAGATAAGAAGATGGACATCAGGGTCGATATATAGTTGGAGCTTGGTGAGGACTTCTTCGACTGACATCGCGAAAGTCTCTAATGGGCGCGTGCTGTAGAAGTGTTGATTTGAGATAGTAGGACTGACCGTTTGTCAGTGCTGAGTGGTATATAGAATGGAAAAGGAAATCAAAAAGGAAAAGGAGTGAGAGAAAGAGAATATGTTAAATGATATAGTCCCTGTCAGGGGGCTACTGCTACGTCTCTAGGCATACCACCGCCAAAGCAGCAATGGCGCCGTAAACAAAAGAAACGTCGTCAAGGTTTACGGCGAACATAGGACCAACCAGCGTGCACGGACAGAAAGTGTGTAATTTAGTAAATTACAAGCGATCCTTTGTACAGTAAATACAGCTTTTTATAAGTCAGCAGCTCCTGAGCTTCTAGACTAACCCTATGAATCGTAGAGAAATGGAATTAAATTCTTTAAAAATAAATAACCTTCATCATATCTTAAGAAGTGCACCCCTCGTTGAGTCTGCTAGTCTAGCCCTCCACAGCCTCGTACTGTTCAAAATAAATAGCTCACTTCTCTTCCCAAAGCAAAGATTCGCAACACCACCTGGTACTAATATCTTGCCAATTAGGACGCCACCCGGAGACCAGACATGAACACCATCCCCACATCCACTAAAGACGTTACCATTCATGTCGCACTTAATGCCATCTGGAAAACCATTGTCCGCCATTGCGAAGAGACGACGGTTCACAAGGAAAGGCTGTCCCGAGTATGTCGAAACATCGAAAGCGTAACTCAATTGTGTCAACCGCATGCCCAGGAGGGAGCTTGAAATCGGGTGGCAACTTACATGGTAGAAGCCCGGGCATCGTTCACACTCCCGTCACCCCAGATTGAATCTGTGTCGGTTATGTACACCACCTTCTCATCAGGACTGAAACAGATGCCGTTGGGGTGTCCAAACCGGTCAGCTACTACGCGGATACTTCCATTTGCCGGATCAAATCTATACACCTGGTTGGGTAGACGAGGAGGCGGACGATATCCTTCTCCAAACCCGTACGCCGGATCGGTGAACCAGATGCTGCCATCGCTATGCACGGCCACGTCGTTGACAGAGTTGAAGGGTCTTCCATAGAAGTCAGAAATGACCAACTTGCTTTCGTAGGGCTGATCACTCTTCATAGAGAAGATTCCGCTTGGCAGATCAAAAGACCCTTGAGCGCAGAAGAGCAAATCGGTTCCACTGTTGGTACCTCCGTTCGCCATTGCCATCTGGCCGTTTGGCAACACTTCATGGCCAACCTTCTCCTGTCCATCGACAACACTGAACGTGATCTTGGAGACATGGACTGTCGTATTACCTTCGGCATCCTTGAAGGGGCTGCTTGTAATGAATAGCTCATTCTTGGACGGGACGAAGATGCCGGCCTCGAACGCAAACGGATAATCTTTTTCGAGAAGTAATTGCAGATGCGGCTGCGAGCCTGTCACTTGCTCAAAAGAATGATGATACGATCTGAAAGCCGCCATAGTGAGTTTTGTGTATGTGATTCCGGTAAAACTGCCGCTTCTGGCTCAAATTCCGACTCGCAGTACTTTGATAGCTACTTATAGACCTTATGACGGGTTCAGACCAGGCAGTACCTTCACTTGGTCCAGGATCCTGTCGGGATTCTGCCTAACTAGGAAGTTGGGGTAGGTGTAATACCGAGCTAACGTTGAATGCCAAAGGCGCACGCTAGGTCAATCTGGGCAAGTCGGAACCTGGCTGGAAATCGTGGGGCGTCGAGATCACGGCTCAAGTTGGCAACATCTTGAAAGACTCTGGAGGTCGGATGCTACTGAGTTGACACGAAATATCCAATACTCGAGTTTGGTGCAAAACCTTGTTTGAATTCATACCCAGACACTATGAAACACAGACACAGGCGCAGAAACTGGATGCAGAAATGCAAAGATACTAGACAGACGCTGCATTCCCTAAATTGACCAGATACAAAGTTCTGACCACGGGGATAGCGGCAAGACTTTTTCAAACCGGTTCCTTTCGTTCCTAAATCAATCCACCTGATGTCCCGGCTACTCTCAATCCCCAGCTACATGAGAGGTTGACACAAGCAGATTGCGAGGAAGCCTGTAGTGCTTATGACCATAGGTAAACCAGTAGATGAGTGCGTACATAATGATGACAAAGAGCACAGCTGAGACGTAATTCATCTGGTCTGCCTGTACGGGGAGGAAATAAGGGAAACAGTAGAAGACCAGAGTGACCAAAAACCAGATTACGGTAATAATATTACAGAAAAGTCCGATTTTGGGGAACCAGAACGGCCCGTGAGGAGCTCTGCTACGGCCCCGCCAAAGAAGAAGGGCGATGGGCAGACAGTAGGTTGCGTATTGCAGAATGATACCTCCAGCAATGAAGGAGCTGAAGGCTGTCTGTGAGCCGAGGTACAAACATCCGCAAAGACCAGTCCAGCAAGATGACCAAAGATGAGCCCAGATTGGGGTCGAGAACGGGGCAGGTGCAAGACGGCTGAGGTATGAGTGGAAAGGAAATCCCTTGTCTCGACTCAGGGCCCACGCGATACGGGACTGCCAGGTGTGGATGCCAATAAGCGAGCCGTATGCCGATACGAACACCAAAGCCTCGAGGGCCAGCGCTGCGTTCTTGTTGTGGTGGATCACGTTGAAAAATATCAGCAACGAGTTTGTCTCCGTTGTCAGGTCCTTGGCGGTAAAAAAGAGGGCAAAGATGATGAGCAGGCCTGTGGCCGCTCCAACAAGGATAGTCCAGATGAGGGCTTTGGGGATATTCTTCTGAGGTTGAGGAATTTCATCAGCGAGATGCGTGGCGGCATCCAAGCAGGAGAAGCACCAGTTTAACCCGTTGATACCAATGAGGAAGGCGATCCCATTAGACCATCCTGAAACATTATAGTAGTTGAAGAAGAAGTCTTGCCCAGAATTGGTCCCGGTGTCGGCCGCGAAAAGAGCGATGAAAATGATGGCGATCATGGTGACGGTGAAGAAAATGAGAAATTTGCCTATCAGGGGAAGCAGGAATTCGAAGCAGTTCAGTCCGAAGATGAGCATATTCAGCACTTCGAAGGTAACGAACAGCATCCAGGGCTTCACTTCGAGTTCGGGATGGGTAAAAGAGATCATTTGGAACAAGGTCGTACTCGCCGCCAGCGCACAAGATGCACTGATACACACAACCGAGGCCCACGAAATGATGGCGGTCATATAGGAGAGGAAGCGGCGGGGTCGCTCAGGGGAGAGCTGGGCTACCCAGACATATTGGCCGCCTGGGTGTGGCCACATGGAGCAGAATTCTCCCAGGGTCGTGGCAATGCAAAGAGCAATGGCCGCGATAAGTAGGAAGCCCCAGAAGAACAGCGGTGATCCTCCAAACGGTGTTGTGGCGGCGACGGTCAGGATGACGCCGGTAGCCGTGTTCGTGATGGAGTAGCCCAGCCCAATAGCCGTAAACGTGGTGAAAGGCTTTTGATGGTGAACTTCTGCTGAGGCTCCAGCTCCAAAGGACTCAGCCCTTCCTAGAGCCTGGCCCTTTTCGGCCTCACCTATGGAAGATCTGTAGGCGGGAACATGAGGTTTTGCTTCTGGCGAGGAAGCCATGGCAGTAGGTGGGCCTGGAGCCAACGAAATATTGAAACGGTTTGAGAAGAAAATTTGCAGCAACGAGATGCTGGAAAAATGGTTTGTCGACAATGGAGGAATTGGGAGGACTCCATGCGGCACGGTGGTGGATATAAGGCCATGGGCGCGCGAGAGGAACCTGCGTGGTAAGGGCTGCGGGCTGAAAGTACGGTCCCAAGTCATGGGGGCGGCTTGCGGAGGTGGCGGAATGGTAAGGCTGTATCTTTACCCCGCGATAATGCCACAGGGATGACCGTTGATTAACGCTCTGTCGAAGCTTGTGGTTGTCGATCTTGCCGGATTCGGTCAGATCGCGACACCGTCGCAATCGAGACGGGCCTGGTCCTGGTTTTTGATACCAAACCTGAGCCGTTGTACTCCGTAGGCACCATGTCGGTGGACCTAGACAAGCTCGCCAAGCCAATCAACGTTCATCAATCTCACCTACCATCCAATCCGAAATACAATTGAACCCACAGAGGCCTTATCGCGGGATTCTCCAACACTAGGCCTGATGTTAGCAAGCTATCATGCGAAGGGATAAGCAAAGCTGTAGCTCTAGGCCAGTCCCATTTGTTGTTCTACTCAACCCCGTGTAGCCGACGGCATCTCTTTTGCCTGGCCACTGATGCTTTCAGTCTCTCAACCGACTAGAGTTAGTTCTATCGGAAGGGGTTCTATCAGCTTTTCTCGTCTCAGCAAACGTCACTTTGACGTCGCAGGCTAGCAAAGGGTCCCAGCGCATAGGAAATATCAGATGTTCAGATGATGCGAAAGACTGATGCACAATACCACAGAAGACGTGCCCAAAATGTTGCGAGACAGATAAATGATTCAGGTATAGTTAGTGTGCATATTGCGATGGACTAAAATACAGCGTTATGGGCTTGGCCCATTCTTGCCCTGCACTGCCCTATTCGCATTAATGTCACTCACGCTTCTGATACTAAAGGTGTGAGTCATGTCAATCGCTACACAGTTCCCTCGTAGTTGGGTGCTCCCATTTCCTCCTCGTCTACAGCTTGCTCGACGAAAGAGGCGTCTCAGCAAGATACTCTTGTACGAGCCTGACAGCCTCGCGAGCCAGACCAAAGCTGAAGGTGTAGCCGCCAGCCTCCTGTCCATACGCGTGGACAACCTTTTGCGAGCCCACATTCTTCTTCTCCACGCAGACGCCACCGTTCTTTTGGGAGATTACAGGGAAGACGCCGACGTGATCGCAAATAAATTCGTAGTCCTCAACGTTGGGTGAGGGAAATACCTCCGGCTGATTGGCATGCTGGCGAGCCATGATCTAGATGACATGAGAGTCAGCTCAGTGAGATGTGCAAAGGTGACGGGGAGACATTTACGATTTTGCGATGCTCCGGGTTAGCAGTGAAGTCAATAATGCCAGGAGTCTTAATGCCGCCGATGTAGATGGTGCCGTCCTGTCGGGAGAAGGCAGTTGAGTAGTAGCCATTTTCGCCGCGGCGGATATACAGCTTGTTGTATCCTGGCTTTCTGATCCTGATGTTCTGCTGACGTATGGGCTCAATCCGCAGCTCCTTAGTATCAAGAAGCTTGGCAGCTCCGAATCCCGTAGCATTAATGAGCACGTCGTGGCCCATTCCCTTCAGATCACCGAGCGAGGTGACATAGAGTCGCTTGAAGGCGACGCCTCGTTGCTCCAGACGGGCACGGAACCAGGGTAGGAACGTCATCGGGGTGAGGACGACCGTCTTGTACTTCATTCCGAACTTAGCACCCTTGGGCAAGTCCTCGTCGGCGACGAGCTCGAAATCAGGAACTTTGGTCCTATACCAGACCTTATCGAGAGAACCGTAGTCACAAATCTCCTTCATCTCGATCTGGCGCACGCTCGACTCGGGATAGTCTTGGGCGATTTTCCACAGGTCGGCAAGACTGCCCAGTTGCATCTGCTTCTCTCGCTCGCTGCAGTCGTGCGTTCCGAGCCAGATTGCTCCCGCCCACTGGCTAACATACTCGGGCTTCATCTCATCACCGGGCAGATCATTGCCAACGATTGTAATATCGTAGTCTCTAGGGAGCTGGCTGGCGATGGTCATACCCGTAATGCTAAAGTACTTTTTGTCAGCAGCCGCCCGGTTTAGTAGAGAAGGTGCAAGAGTGCAAACCGAAAACACTTACCCGGCACCGAGAATTGTGATCTTGGGCATTTTTGATGTGGTCTGAAGTTCATACACTGGTGGCGACGGATAGGTTAAACGGAACTGGGTGGAAGGAAGGTATCTAGGATTTCTCAAGGTTCTCGATTTGAATCAAATAGTTTAACACTCGAGTCAAGGCCGTTCGACGGCACAATTGGGCCCTTGTTCCATCGACATAACAACACTGTTGGGGGAGGGGGCATCCTCGCATGTCGGCCCTTTTGGGCAAGTGTAAGCTACTGCGGCAGCCTATAGAGGTCACTGTTGCAAAACCCAAAAAGCACGTTCTAACTGACAAAATGGGTTAGCGCGACTGGATTGACGGCCCCACAGTACATTAAGGCATGTACCTTAGAACCGCGATTCCTTTAGTTTGAGGCGCAAGAGTAGGTTCAGCAACAGCAGCGGGGTTGCAGCAGACCAGCGAAGAGCAGCTTTATTGTACGATAGATATAAAGACCCCCTATTATTGTCGGATACGAGGGTGGTAAGTCAAGAAGAATGATAATCTTGAGACGGAGAATAGATTAGTGATTGATTCAACTCTGTCTGGTCGTCTTCTTCCTTCCTCGTCCTCATTATATTTGACGAGGCGAGGCCATGATGCCAGACCCGCCGAACCTGCAACAAATCTGTAACACCACTCTGACTCTCGTGATGCACTCTTGTGACAATCTGGGTAGAGGCATATGCAACAAAAATCGTTTTTGTAAGAATTGTGCCTGTTACTTAAATGGGGTTCGTAATGCGAGTCTCTGAATTGAAATTTAAGGCTATAGAAAAGGGGGCACTAGCATATATACATCCATAGCTTTTAAAGCTAGATACAGGTGATTATTATCCGGCATAGCGCCATTTAACTTATAACCATAGCTAATAAAAATCAGGTTAATTATAATATTATATCGCTCGCTAAGAATTGCTTGAAAAGAACTAAACTACTGAGACTATATTATATAGATCGAGGTTCTAGAACGTCGCGCGGGCCCGTTGCTACTTCACAGCATTTGCGACGGGGTTGCTTGGGCGGGACTGACATGTACCGCGCGGGCCTGCTAAGTATCTGGACAAATAAGGTGTGGGGTGATTTCTGGCTTAATAGTGGGGAAGGGGCCCAAAAGACAGGGGGGTTTTGCAACAGTGTTCCCTGTCGGCCTCCGTAAGCTACTCTGTTAAAGTCATGTGGGTGCCGGCTAAGGCCGAAGGTTTTGCATTGGGACCGATGGCCAAGGCAGCAGCGCAGAGAGCTACCAAAGCAGAGTGCATGGTAGAGACACCGTCGTACCAAGCAAGGTCTACAACACTTCGACTGGCGCTCCTCCAACAACGGCAGTGTGGGCGACTTCCGGAAGGGGTTGGACAGTACTCAAAGCGCATCGACAAGGCGCTGCCGGGCAAGCACACCCGTGCACTATACGACTCGCTAAAAAGAAAAGAATCGGACGTGATAGCCCAGCTTCGGACCGGGATGGTGCGACTGAACAGTTATCTTCACAGGATAGGGGCAGCGGAATCGGACATATGCGACTGTGGACAAGCAGCAGAGACGATTGAGCACTTCCTCTTCCGATGCAAAAAGTGGGAAATGCAACGGGAAGTCATGTTTAAATGCTCACGAACAAAGATTGGGAATTTGTCGTTCTTCTTGGGAGGAAAAGCTGCGTCGGATAACGAAAAGTGGAAGCCAAACATGCAGGCCGTGCGTGCGGCAATCAAATTTGCTATCGCGACAAACAGGCTCGACGCGGACCAGCGGCCATCGGCAAACTAACCTCTAGCGTGCGACTAAACTAACAAAAAGTAGCCTCGATCTTGGCAGACCGTGCTTCAGCTGCCGAGGATAGGATGCTGAACAGTTGTAGAATTTGGCCTTCAAGCAGGCCTGTCATGGAACAAGCAGCGACGAGGTTGAGCAGCAAGCGATGAGACCACGATCCGTGGGGCTTGGGGTGTCAGGTACTAAATGTACTGAGATGTGAACTAGACTGTGCCAAGGCCCTATCTCATGAGTGCCCACAAGCCTGCACCGAGGTATTTGCAGGGGGGTGGGGCCAATTAAAATGCGCCAAAGAAGAGATACATTAGCTTCCACCTATTTCTCTATGGTGATAAATGTACCAACACTTCTGATTGCTACAAAGTGCGACTTTGCACACACTACACCAAAATCTCGTCTGTGATCTCGTGATGTTGCTGTTGACCGTCCCGAGAGGCTTCCTTTTGCCCTTTGACCTTATTTCGCCTTGCTGATATCCTTGATAAGCGAGGCAATCTGAATTTGTCTTCCGGCGGATAAGATTATGTTCTTTTTGCTGTATTTCAGGGTTAGATTCGTCACCAGCTCGATACCTCTGCCTTGACTGGCTTTCTCCATGATATTCATTAAATAAGGCGTTGAAAATGCACTCTCGCCACTCTCTGTGATTCGTATATCTCTCCCAATTTGGCTGTGGCCCGTGAAGCTGAGCAAGATAGCTGTTAATAAGCACTACATCAAGTAGGAAGGTCCAACAGAGAGCCTGCCAAGGGCCCCGGCGTAAGGGATGATCGTATGCATAATATGACCTCAACTGGTCACCCCGATCAACGTGATTCATCTCGTCGTTATAAGCAGCCGCGACTGTCGGGATCGAGATGACTTTGACAGCTTCGTCACCAAAAAAGCGGCGTATTGGCTTGGCCTCGGGCTTCTGTGAGGACGGCTTCTTCCTCTTCCGGCAGACACGCTCCTCGCCTGTGAAAACGGTTGTAAGGAATAATATAAGGCGATTGTCTTTCCAAGCGATCTGATTGACCTAATTAGATGGCGCAAGGACATATTAGTAAGGAATTCACATAGAAAAGTGTCTTAGATTAATACCTTATTGTCAGGGGTTGGGATTATCTTGACCTGGTTGAAGTCATAGCTGGTCTTAGCCCCCCCATCAGCCTTCTTATCCTGTTTAAGTTCCTTGTGTATGCCACAGTTAGGCCGGGCTGTGCCTGTGGCCCCGTGGCCATGTGTGCGGAGGCTGCGGAAGAGGTCTGCCGACGAGAAGAGGTTATCCACAAAGACGTGATATGTCGCTTTTGGCAGTGTATTTGCTAGGGCAACAACGGCGCCTTTGGTCGAGTTTAAGGCGATAGGCTTGTCTTCTTCTTTAGGCTCCTTCTTTGGTGCTTGTGATGCCCTCTTGCCGCGACCTCGTGAGGATGACTCCGGCTTTGGAAGCTCAACACCAACAGCACCGTATTTTTCGCCCTTGGTGTGCCACAGCCAGTGAACAAAGAAGCCCTGTTGTGCTATGACCCAGATCTTGAACCCTAGGGGGATAGGCTTGCCCTTGACGACTGTTGTCCCGTTCGATCTACCCGTATAGCGGATCATACACTCATCTACAGCCAGATGAGAGCCCGGGAAGAAGATCTCCGCAGACGCGGCCTGTATATAATCAGACCACTCATCACAATCTTGGAATACCTTCGGAAGAGGGCCGGTCTCATCGATCTTGGTGTGGTCAAAGGGGCGAAGGTGACGATGAAGGATTTGAAACTTCCAATACGGCATGAATTTGATGATTGAGTGTTCAGGGCGTTGCTGCCCCGGCTTCGGGGTACTCCAGTGGCTCTTAATCGTCTTTTCCTTATGTATATCCATATAAATTAGCATTCCAAGCCAGACATATACTTCTGCAATAGAGGTCCCTTGCCAAACCCGTAGCCTTGCGTTCTTCGTCATCGGGTGCTTCCAGCTATCAACAACGTCATTTTCCTTCAGCCACGAGATCCAGCTTTTGGTGTATTGGACCCATTTCTCAACGAGGGAAATAGGAAGGGAAAGCTGGAATAGCTGCAGAGGTGTTGGCGGCAGTGTGCTGATGCGAAAGTTGCGTGTTTCTACATAGAAAGGCTCGAAGTTGGTGCCGCGGTCAGTTTCGGCCGGAAAAACAGCTATCCGGGTAGGGTCATTTGGGTGCAGCTGATGACTATGATCCTACTTGATAAAGCTCTTGTCATCATAAGCATTGAATGCCTGACTCTCTTCTAGAATTGATTGGGAATTCATTGTTGACTTCAAAATGATTTGTATGGTGTTTTGGCGGGAATTGCTCCATTGAACTAACTTTCCGTACCCCGCTTGTACCCTCGTGATGTCAGGGGTGGTGTGGGGCGAGGTACGCGGTGCAGGCTTGTGGGCACTCATGAGATAGGGACTTCCCTCCGGGCGAAATAAAATCCATCCATCCATCCATCCATCCATCCGTAAGCTACTTACTTACCCGGTTGGGGCTAGCCTCGATTACTGTGCGCGATCGCTCTGAAAGCGGATCGACACGGTAAATTAGTATAGGATGACTGAGCATTGTGCCCCGACATCAGTGCATCACTTTCTCTAGAACCCTGTTTCCCCACTCCTTCAAGCTCCAGGTCCCAGGCCTGAAGTAGTGTCCATCGGAAGCGGCTTGTCGCTTTCCCTGCAATGCAGTAACATCGCTCTATTTAGCTGACCCCTTCTTGATCCGGTCGGATCGCGAGGCTTGGCATGTTGTCCGGCCGCCCGGCGAGCGATTGTCAGCGCTTGCAAGCAAGCCTTCGAAGCTGTGCGGAGATGTCGTGGCGCATTCAGATAGCTGTCACGAAGCGGGTCTGCTGCTTTGCAGCTCTTCCTCCGCCTTAATGATCTGACATATGTACGCTTGCATGATTTCCGGGATTATTACTTTTGGAGAAAGTGAAGCTCAAGGTGCCGGCTCTGTGACGAATCTCTATCTTTGATCAAGTTACGTATCGAAGATGGCGAGGTTTCACCTTGAAGAAGAAGAGAGATTTTTGCTACCTGCGCAAGGGACACGTGATCCATATGGAGATAAGCGATGATTTTGGCAACGTGGCGGTATTCATCGACGCTGAGCCTGTTATATTGGTTTAACGTAATACGAATCTTTAGTTAAACTGGATGTATTGGTCGTAGGCCCGACCACGACCGACTTGAAAGATGGATCACAGCCAATTTCGCCTGACTTAAAAAATTGAGAATCCCGTTATTATCGGAGTGCTCCCCTTGACTACCCAACACCCGTCTGGTATGGTTTCAAGATGATGAGATGAAACTACAGATCAGTTCACGACAGAGTAATGGAAGGATTGTCTAAACGATTCAAGTTGTCCGCTTTACTCGTATCAACTTAAATCTTACGTAAACGACCTGTGTCCTCAGACGCTCGTTGTAATGCTCTAGAGTATACTCCGTCATCACCTCACAGCCTGCTCATTTCCTGTCCGCCAAGCTCTGTGACAGCGTCCCCCGGCCAACCCGCAGCATGAGCAATCATCTCCGCACCTCGCTCGGCAAAGGCCAAGATCGTCAACATAGGGTTCGTTGTAGACACCGCAGGCAAGACACCAGCATCAACAATGCGAACGTTGCGCATACCCCGAAGCTTGAATTGAGTGTCAACAACAGCAGAAGGGTCTCTTTCGATATCTCCCATCTTGGTTGTGCCACAGGGGTGGAAGAGCGTGCTAGATACCGCACGGCCATATTCGGACAGTTGCTCATCAGTCTGGACGCTAGGGCCGGGTGCGACCTCGCGCTTAATCCAGTCTTTGAGGGGTGATTGAGCTGCAATCTTGCGAGCGATCTTTAAACCCTCAACAATGGTGTCCTCATCGTAACCTTCAGGGTCTGTAAAGTAGGCAAAGTCCAGTGCGGGCTTGACGTTGGGGTCGGATGAGGTTAGGTAGAGACGACCACGGGACCTAGGCCGTGGGACATTGGGCATCATGGAGAATCCATGCTCCGGTACATCGTAAGAGAGATGCTTCGCGTTGGGGCATTGCGCGACGGTGTAGAGATGGAACATGAGATCCGGGGTTGCTCCATCGCCGGAAGCGTTGGGGTCGTTGCGCCGAACAAAGCAGTAGCCGTCAGAGTAGGTAACGGTCTCATCAGGCAAAGGCTTGTTAAGCTCCCCCCACGATAATAGCTTCGACGTGATCCTGCAGGTTTGACCCGACCCCCGGAATGTTTTTAACGACCGGAATAGAAAGTGAAGAGAGCTGCTCCTTAGGCCCAATACCAGATAGCAGCAATAGTTTTGGGGTGTTGATGGCTCCGGCGCACAGAATCGTTTCGTCCCTGGCTCGAATAGTGAGGACGGAGCCGGACTCGAGCTTGACCTTGACGCCGGTGACAACATCGGCGCTGGCATTCAACTTAGAGACCCATGCATCGGTGAGGATGGTAAGATTGTTTCGCCTCCATTCGCCTCGCAGGATCGGGTGGATGTAGGCGGTGCTGGCACTGTGACGATGAACCTTCTCCGTGTCGTAAGCAATTGGCATGTAGCCGACACACTCGGTCAGGTCACCGTTCTGCGAGAGGATCTTCTTGTTGAAATCAGCGGCGATCGGGATATGGAGGGCGCTGGAAGTGGCACGGATCCAGTCCGACACGACAGCGTTCTGGTGCTGGGGCTCCACAACTTGGTACGGGAGACGGAGCTTGGCAATGAGGCGCTTCATCTCAATCCAGGAGAATCCCTTGGCGCCCAGTGACTCGTACAGCTTACAGTCATGCTCGATGGTATGTAGGGAGATGCCGCCATTGTGGCTTGAGCAGCCACCGAGGACTTTGGCTCGAGAGTGACGGATAGAGGAATTGCCTGGGGAAGACTGTAAGCATGGGTTAACGACATAAAGCAGTACAGTTTGGCAATTAGGTATACCGACCTCGATACTGCTCCGTGATGGGATAGTCATAGTCGTATTCGGTCCCGAGCAGCGTGATCCATTTGCGAATGTCAGCGACTTTCTGATCGTTCAAGTCGCTCGGTCCGCCCTCAATCAAGAGGATGCGCTTTTTGGGGAGATATTCAGCAAGCCGGCTGGCAACGAGGCAGCCTGCTGTGCCGCCGCCAACGACGACATAGTCGAAGGTGTCGGCAGCAGCGGTGGAGAGATAATTGACGGTGGACATAATAAACTGTGATGGGACATGCTAGGATGAGGAGTGAGAGAGCGTTCTATCTTAATCGGGAGAGCTGAAGCCAGCATATAATAACTCTGTCCCTCCGCCGAGCAGCTCTTCGCATGGGGCCCGGCTGCGAGGCCACCTTCCCCTTTCGGCGGGTTCGCTAGCGAGGTAATGCGCGGATTCCAACCCTTCCGTCTCCCTCATATTTGACCCCACAGGACTCGTCCCCCAAGATGTGCGGCTTGCCTCTTTCGTCGACTTTCCGATCACTCGGTTCAACGCATCCGGCACATCCGCAGACCCGGTACGTGCTCTGGGTGGATCACGCTCCTCCTTGAGTTACTTGGACGGATGGTCATTGAGGGTATTTCTAGACTCTTGCCGCCATCAAACCTGCTGGTCAACTTCAACTACCAGAAAAGAAACCAAGACTGATCATGGCAGCTCCAGGGCAGACAGAAACCAAGGTGGCCATTATCACTGGCGGAGGTAATGAACCCCTCTCTATCCGAGTTTAAAAGACTATCCGACAGGTGCATGATTGGATCAAAAGTGCTGACTGCCTATCAGCCAGTGGCCTTGGCCTCGGCGTGGCGACCGATCTGGCAAAGCGCGGCCAGTGGTTTGTGCACATCCTCGACCTGGACACTGAACGTGGCGAGGCCGCGGCAAAGGGCCTCGGGCCAATTGCGTCCTTCCACAGGGTCAACGTCAACGACTATGCGTCACTGGCCGCGCTGTTTGACAAGGTCTTTCAACAACACTGTAGGCTCGATCTGGTGTTCGCCAACGCCGGTATTGTCGACAATGTTGACTTCTACGCCAAACACGACGGACAGGGGCCCCCTCCAGAGCTGGATCAGGTCGTTGTCGACATCGACTTGAAGTCAGTCATCGCCACGACCTACCTTGCACAGCACTATTTTCGACTCTGTCCCCATGTCGCAGCACGGAATGTCATCATGACAGCCAGCGTGGGCTCGCTTTACCCGTGCTTCGCCATCCCTATGTATACAGGGGCAAAGCGTATGTTCGCAGACCCAGCGCTGAAGGGGCTTGACTGCTGACAATGGACGCTCTGGAACAGACGGAATCGTTGGCTTCTTGCGGGCCATTGCCGCGCGCCTTGCCAGCGAGGGCATCCGTGCGAATGCCATACTGCCTGGAGTCGTTGCCACTAATCTTATGACTGAAGAGGACTTTGAGCATTACCCTCCCGAGTACTTTACGCCTTTGGAGGTTGTCATCGACACTGTTTTGCAGATAGTCGATGGTCTGGACATGTCGGACGCCAAGGGAAGGACCGTTTGGGGAGCCGAAGTCTATGGGCAGGCAGTGGAGATAAACATGAACAACTTTTATTTTAGAGATCAACCCGAGTGGTGCGATGATGCCATGCCTCATGTTTTAGCAGCCACCAACCGCTAGATAATATCTGTCTATCAACCAACAAGAAGATAATCTTAAACAGTATCATTTTAACCACGTCTCAGGTTCCCTCTTTGTTTCTTATCGCTTCATGTACCGCCTATGTTCCTTTACGCCTGATGTTAAATTGAGCTCATGTGTAATGGCCATTAGTCTACGCCAGGAATCTACACCTCATCCGGTATACCCCACACCCGTATATACTCTAACTAGCAACTAACAGAGGCACGGGATCAATTTAGCCCTGTCACCATCGTGTACGCTGTCCACTCAGTGACTATCTTGTGATCGAGATGAAAAAGGTTAGGGATAGATCTAGGGTACCTACATGTGTCGCCATCAACCATCCATGTGATCGGTTCGGCATACAAAACCTTCCACTCTCATCTTGATTGCCAGCATGGATGAAGAGCAATGCGGAGTACGGAACCAGCCGGGTATACCCAGATTCAGCCGTAACTTCAACACTGCATTACTCTACAGAATAATTGTGTATTAATTAGCTACAACTGAGACTAATAAATCATTCTGTCCTAAGTCAAATAGTAGTTATATTTCTATGCTAACTTAGCCTGTGGCTCTTGCGTTGTGGCTCTTCCTGTAAGTGATTGGCCTGAAGAGGGCGCAAAGCGGCAGCCAGCGCTTCAATCCCGCTCTAATCTAGTATATTCCCCGTTGAGGCAAAGAGAAAGTAATTGTTGAATAGCTTGCTGAGGCAAAAGTGTGAGGCCAGCCCCACGGCGTACAGGTGCTGGTGGTATTCGGACCTAATTCAACAAGATCATTCTCCTAGAAGCACAGCCATCCCATACCATGCCTTTATATTGAAGCAACAGTTTATTAAGATTGTGTGAATGACCGTAACTGCCGATATCTCGAACCTTGGAATTACACAAATAACTAACACTGTGGCTTCTGCTTATGATCAACAGAAGACCGTCGTGGTCATAGATGGTACCGGCCTGTTCGGCGGCTCGGTGGTCATCTCCCTCCCTGACAACCCCGAGTTCCACGTTCAAGTAACCTCACGAGATCCCACATCCGTCAAGGCGAAGGGTGTCGGAGACCAGGGAGCTGAGGCCGTGCTTGTATACTCGTGGAAGCCTGACGAACTAGGCGAGGCCCTCAAAGGTGCTTCGGCGCTATTCCATCAACACCGACTCTGACGATGCGAACTTCAAGGCGGACATCGGACCCCCTGAGTCGGAGATAGGCAGGATAGTAATCGAGGCGGCCGTCAAGCTACTCGTCTTCTCCGGGGTGCCTTAAACTTCTAATATAACGAAAGGGGAAGTACCGATCCTATCTTTTGACAATGAGGCGGCCATTTGGGCATATTCCCCCAAGGCTAGCTTCAAGATTGCGACAAGCATTAATGCTGGATGGGTCTTAGAAGCTTACGGCTTGCTATAATATGGTAAGGCGTGTCTAGGCTTTTATATACAGGCTGATGAAAAAGGCTACCTGACGCTAAAGGTCCCTCCTATGGGCAACTCACAAGAGTTAGTATTATGGACTTTCATCTGGGATGACTTTGACGATGCTGTACATAGCGTTCTTCTAGATACTGAGAAATGGAATGGCCAGGCTGTATAGATAGTGTCTAAACTAAACCGGGAAGTTTCAAGGGCATAATGGACGCCTATAATAAGGCCTCGAAGAGCAATAAGGCACGTTACTTGGTGCCTGAGGGAGCACTCAGTGCGGGATCTGAGGGGAAGTGGAAGGAGGACAACGGTTTATTCAGCTACTGCTACTACATATAGTGTGACTACTTTCGTAGTCAGCACGCCGACTGAACAGCCTTGAAATCTCTAAAAGCTGCGGCATCCAAGGCCAAAAAAAGCACTGGACCCGAAGCTAAGCTTCGGACATTGGAGGGTTACTTTAAGCGATGTGTGGTAAACGCATAACGACTGAAACAGAAACAGATACACCGAACAGAAACTAAGGCCTTGATTGTTTCACCCACATGCGCTGCATGGCTCCCATGTTCATTACCTACCGTCATCACACAAGCAAAGGTTATGATCTATTGCTTCCGGGTTATAAGCCAGAGTTATATAACGTACATGATAAGCGAGTGCACCAGACAAGTGAGTGCACCACTTTGAAAGTTCTTAGGATTTACACCTTGATTTTTAATCTCTTTAAAAAATTCTCTAAAATTAAGGAAAAATCTTAGAAAGCGATAATTTTAATGTTTAATTATATAGAATGAGAAAAATATTTATTATTTTTTATAGATTTTTTAAAAATCCTTTAGTAAGCTAGTTTTGAAAAAATCTTATTCGCACTGTATATATAGCTATTTCTTTATAAACGGATTTTATTAAAAATATTAAAAAATTATTTTTAGATATTATATAAAGTTACATTTATAGAAATACTCTTTTTAACTTTATAGCTATTTTATAGCTATTTTTAGAAACTTAAGATTTAGTGATTTAGGTTATACAGTATGCTGGTGCACTCACTTGTCCGGTGCACTCGCTTATCATGTACGTTATTAATAGATGATGACCTCAATAACCGGATAGGGAGAATCTGTAAGATTATAATGTCAATTCTGTTGCGTCGTGCTCGAAAAGCGCCTACTTTCCATTCCAGAAACGAAGCCAAGCGAAACTGCTACATCTCTAGCTAACCCTTACTTATGCAAAAGTAAGTATCCAATCTTGAAATATCAGAGAATCCAACCAAGAAACATGAATGCCGCAATCCCGCAGTTTCCACGTGTCCTGCAGCAAGCTGATTGCCCACATGTTGATGGAGAGTCGAGTGGTCGAAAACAGGGCCTTGAAGCGGTTGATGACCTCAACACGCAGTTGCGAATCTCCTCGTTGCAGCTCAGCGCCGGCAGTGAGCAGGGGGATCGAGTGATAGCAGAAGCATGGCACGTCGACAGGGGTTTGGAACATTTCTTGCAAGCTCTCGAGGGCGAGAGCATGTATGATGTGACTAGGGTCCGTGCTCGTGTTCAGACCGTCATCCAATGACTGGCCGAGATGTTGATTGTGTGTAGGCACTCCGCATATCTCGTAGAGCATGATGAGTCCGTGATTTCGATATGCGTTACTCAGATACACCAGGTCCTTATCATCGCCGTCAGGTTTCCATGCCTTGAGCTGCTCTTTAAATATGCCTTCTAGAGTCGGATCCCTCACCCCGCTTTGCATCACTTTTCGGCAATGGCGACCTAGACAGGCAACTAGATGTAACAGCTCCGCTGAGAACCCGATCATGGGGTGGTAGGACGATCGCATACTCTGTAGAGAAGAGAAAATATCGAAGATATTCAGCGGAGAGACATCCCCAGGTTCTGCAATGAAGGAACAGGACATATCCCAGTAGATATACCACCCCAACATAAATTGAACCAGCGGACATTCCCGCTTCTGCTCATCGACCAGCATCTTCTCCAGCAGAGTTTTAGCTCCCAGAAGATGCTCCTTTCCATAGCTAGTAGGATGATCCTCAGTCCAGGTCCAGGAGATGCCGAGGAGGAAGACAGTGAGAAGAGAGGATGGCTTGATGTTATTTGGATCATTCACCTCGAGCTGTAGTGATTGCATGGCCAGGCCACGTTCGGCGAGGCAAAGCTCCAGTGAAGACTGACGGAAGAAATTTTCTTGCCCAGCACTGATGCTCTGGACGGCATGCACTAAAGACGGGGTGGAGAGGAGGTGTTCGATGAGGGGGAATGAAAGCGGATTATCGTCGGGGTTTAGGGCCATTATTCGACTGGTCTTTTCAAGCCAATATTGCAACAGCCGCTTATTAGGGTTGACTACACCAACCCACGGCTCCAGGACAGGCCTCTCGACCATCCAGGGCATTTCCGTCTGCCACTGCACGGGCGGCGTAGCGGAGAGGCACAGGGAGCCACGGCGCTGGCATCGGATGCACACGGGGAACGTCTCGTCGCACTTGACCCTCCGTATCTTGCATTCCTTGCAGCCTGACTTGCTCTTGCTCCTCGGCTCCTTGCTATCGCGTGTGGGTGAGAGGCTCGAACGGGCCCAAGGTGACCGGCGGGCAACGACCGAGCAAGTTTGCGAAGGCGCCGGATCTGCCTGTGATCGCTGATACCTGTTGTCGGGGGCAAACCGGACACGGTACGCTGTTTTCTTCATATTTGGGACACAGGCCATCGTCAATGCAGCGAGAAGATACAGATCGGGGTTTGATGATTATCAGTTGTTGCGGGGTTAAGAGTAAAAAAGGGCGATGGAGATAACAAAGAGGAGAAAAGGACAAGATGGAGTCTTCGGCCGCTACTGGTTCAGGTTCAGGTTCTATTCCTACTCGGTTTTAGCCGCCATCTCCCAGCAGCCATGCCCGGTAAGCAGGGTTTGGCCGACGGCCGAAGCGCTCCGAATGTTCATCCGTTACGCCCCACTTCGCCAACGCCATTTGGCGTTTGGCCAGCCGTCTCCAGACTTCCCACTTTTCCTCCTAAACCTCTATCTACATCGGCCTGCCAACCTCTGTAGATTGCGGTTCGAAATACTGATGTACACATGCTTTTAGGCTCTTGTAAGGCGAATCATGCGCCCCGTGTATGGGTCCTTCTACCTACAGTCTCCCCCCAGCGCTCGGCTTCGTCTGGCTACGGACTGATCCTGAATTGCCCAAGGATCTGGGTTTGTTCCATGAACTTGACGACCTTTGCTGCTACTTTGCGCTCGCTCAGTAGTGTCCGGAGATTTTGACGTCCTGGAAATTGGCCTAGTTCCTGGTTTCGAAGTGCGGTGTGCTTCCTGCATTGAAGCAGGATGTGGGCTGCTGTCTGCCGTCCTTCGCCGCAGTTGCATCTCGGATCGTGACCCCTAGCACTCTTCGTTTGAAGAGAAAGTCGTTCATCCCAATCTTCTCCGTTCGGAGTTGAATGTAGATGGCGCTCTGTCTCTTGCTGAAGTGCTTGTGTTGCTGCAGTACTTTCGGTGTCGGCTCTGGCGTATGCCTGAGGGTTGCCCGGCCCCTGGTTTCCTGTTGCCACTGTGTTTGCCATCTTTCATTGACAACTCTGCGCGACCACAGTTTCAACGTGGATTTCAAGGAATGCAGTACGGGGGGTTGCTGTGCCCTTGGTCCCGGTGGACCTCTTTGTCGCCATCCTGTGGCTTCTTTGGCCGCTCGGTCAGCCGCTTCGTTGCCGTATATCCCCTTGTGGGCCGGGATCCATCTGATCTCGACGGTCAAACCTTGTGTTCGTAGTTCCTGTATTCGCGTGTAATGTCTTGGAGAAGGTATGACCCGGATTTACCTCTGGGCCTCGCCACCGACCTGATAGCTGCTTGGTTGTCTGTGTATATCAAAACTTTCTTTCTGGTGTTGCCTCTATCTCTATCCTCCTGGGCGAGCTGTAGGGCCAAGGAAATTCCCTGTAGTTCGCCGGCGTACGCCGTTGATACGGAATCATCGCCCATGTAGGCGTTCTTGGTTTGGTTGATGGTGGTGCACACGGCAGCAGCGCCAATGTGGCCATTGATACCACTTCCATCCGTGTAAATGTGTAAGGCATCTGGCTCGTTGCTGGTGCTGTATTGGTGTCTCGCTTGCGCCTTCTCGGCGCTCTCTTCGATGAACGTTTCTGGGCCTGTCCACCATGGTGGGACGACGTGTGGTGTGATAGCTTCCATTTTCTCCAGATCAAATCCTCCTTCGTCCCGTATGGCCTTTTGTATTGCTCTGCGCGGGCTTATGTTTGTCCTTTCTTCTCTCGCTTGACCGGAGTTGCGCTGGGGTTCTTGTTTCCCATTGCTGATTCTTCCCAGGCAGTCAGCATTATGCTTCCAGATTTAATATTCGATGGGAAGGAGGTGTGTTTCGATGTCTAGAGCGGGGGCTGATGTGGCCTTGTAGGCGCCAGATATTGTCCTGGCTGCCCGCGCCTGCAGACTCTGCAGCTGTGCCAGTGTCTTGTTTGGATATGGCATGGCCCGCGTTCTCCAGTTTGAGTTTGACCAGGCCGAGCATGCATACATGATCTGTGGTATCACCACCCCTCGGTAGATCTTTCGCATGTCTTGCATGGTAAGGCCCCAGGTTGAGCTGCCCAGACTGCTGAGGGCTGAGATTGTCTTCGTCGCCTTCCGCCGTACTTCGTCTACGTGGGGCTTCCATTACAGCGCCGAGTCCATGATGAGACCTAGGTATTTACACGTCGGCTTTGCCGGGATCTCACCCCAGGCTGTTTGCAGTGGTTGCCGGGTATCTATTCTGGTGCGAGCCCTGGTAAAATGTATGAGCTGAAACTTGCTGGGCGAAAAAACCGATGCATAGGTTTTCGCCCACTGCTTGACTATCTAAAGTGCCCCTCGTAGCTTGTTGCATATTTCCACGGTCATATCTCCCTATGTTAAGATCGCCACATCGTCGATGAACCCGGTTGCCGTGGTATCATCTGCTCGGTTGCAGTTCTCGATCAGGTCTACGTTATAGTAGATGTAAAGAATTGGTGAAAGTGGTAAGCCTTGCACGGTTCCCGTACGTACTTTATGCAACTCGGTTTTAAACCCATCGATAGAGATTCTAGTTTGCCGGTCCTCTGTTGGAATAATTGGGAGCTTCCCCCTCACTTCAGGGTCACATCACAAAGTCCTAGATTGAAAGTTGAAAGTCCTAGATGGAATCGCATGGGATATAAACCCCTAGGGAGCTCTCACCATGGCAATAACAACAACAACCTTGATTTTATCAATTACACCCAGCATCACTGCGCAATTCGACAACAAGATCAAGGTAGACCCCTTCGATGAGGATGCAGTGGTCGCGGCGTTGCACGACATTGATATCGTGATGTAAGTGAGAATGAATCCACCTTCTTATACCGGGTGGAAGATGAACTGAGAAACCGCCAGCTCTCTAGTAGGGGACAGGGGCGTCGACGCGGAGCAAGGCTTCGTCCGGGCTATTCCCCGAACCAAGGTCCGGCTGTTCGTGCCGTCGGACCTCGGTCTTCGCTACGGCGAAGAAGGGATGCTGATCCCTCTCCTGAAGAAAAAAGAGGATGTTCAGGAGGCTGCTAGACAAGCGGGTATCCCGTTGACTGTCATTCTTATCGCCAACTTTGCAGAGTATACTCTCGGCTCCATGTGAGGTTTTTCCCTGTCACTTGCGATGCTGCCGTACTTGCTGACAATGTGTGATGACATAGCGCAATGGGTATTGACGTCAAGGGAAATAGGCTTCTCTACACCGGCAATTCGGCCAAGGAGAAGGCGGTTATGAGGTAACTTTCAAGCCGGACTCACCAGGGCGGGAGCCTTACGAATATCGCTTGAACTAATTGGTGTAATATGGCACGGCACACTACGTTGCAGCTGCATACGTCTCGATCTTCACCGGCAATCCTATCCCCGAAATCAGCAACCGAGCCATCGGTGTGATCGAGCTCGCCCCCACAGGCGAAGAGATCGCCGAAGCACTCCGGAAGAAACACGGCCAGGAGCCTAAGATCTTCACCCAGAGCGTTGAAAAGGCTACAGCGGACTTCCACACTCACCGTACCTCCAATCATCCAGTCCTCTCCCTTCTCTCTGCAGCGTGGTTTTACCGCAAGCTCTGGGGCACAGGCGAATTGACCAGTATGCTTGGCTCTGATATTTGGGATGTTCCGGGGTACCGGAAGGCCACGGTAGACGATCTCATTGTTGAAGGAAAGGTCAATCCTTATCGGGATCTGTCCCGGTATCTACCGTATCTTGAAGAGGCTATGTTCTCGTGAACACCCCTTTGCTCGGCTACCCGTGAGTAAAAACAGACTTTCCGAAACATATTTGAATACAGCCAAGTTTTAACATGCCGGTACTTTGTCTAGCATGGACCTGATGTGATGAAAAGCCAGTAAAATCTAAAGACTTTTGTCGACTAGCCATCTTCATCGTCACTTGCTTCGTGTGAGGTCCGTCGCTCTTTTCCACCCCCGAAACTCGCTCACGACACTGTCCAACTGGTTAGGGACGTTTCCTCTGGCAGTCTATCTTGACTTTATGCGCGTCATACGGATGGTGCCTGCAATTAGGGTCGAAAAACACGCTGTATCCAGTAGGGTTAGGGGTAAAAATCATACCTCTTTACAGACTGCTATCTATTAAGCCTCTAAATCTTTATAAGCCTATATAGAAACTTGCTGTTTTAATATATATAGATACCTACACCTAGGTTTAGGTATCTATATATATTTATGTTAGGCAGCGCGCCCTCACTAGGTAACTGATGATTAAAGATGATATTGGGATGATCTTGAGTGTATTGATGAGGTTCCTTGTGTTCGTCCTCCTTGTTCTTCGTTCTCCCTCGTTGTCTTTGTATCTGAGGGGGCAAGACCAAGATACTAGACCTGCTGATCCTGCAACAGATCTGTCACGCTGTTCTGACAATTAAGGTATCATGGGGTGACATCTTCCCTTGAGGTGGCTGCCTGTTGAAATGAGAAGATGCTAATTGCTTAATTCTATCTCAAAGTGCAGTAGGGGAACCACTATTTATGTACAGGCACGATTTCTTGTAGAATGTTCCTCCTTCTTCCACACCTTGCCACCGACTTGGTCGCCTCACACTTGTGATCTCCAACACTGCCTGTGTAACATCATCATGCATGCCACTTCTCCAACACTTCCATCTATGTGTATTGTGTCGCATATCAAGCCCTGGCCCCACTAGTGCAGCTGCCTGCAGGGCAGCTGCTACTGCCTAAACAGGCAACACTTTCATTTGTGTATAAAGAGCTGCACGACTCAACGCGTCTTGCCATTGAGTTCTTGCTCCTTTGATAATTCTCATCAATTGACTGGTGCCATCAATGATCCCTGTGGAGCCAGTTGTCTGACATATAGGTTGAGGGATTTTTGATTCACATGCTTGACTGGTTCACTTGCTTATCAAGTACGTTATACTTAAAGGCATTAGGTATAACTAAGTTGTATTAATAGTTGTTATATAAGAAAGTGTAATAAGTATATACTATATATTAAGTGACTTATCGAAGGGGAAGTAAGTGAGTCTATTCTCCTCGCTCTTACCCTAGTGAGGAATATAAGTTAGTGTCGCATATCACCACTAGGTTCGTGCGACTGGATATGAAACGCGGCCCGTACTTTGGGGTTGTGTATCCGGTTTCACATCCAACTTGTCGCATCAAGGATTCCAATCCTAACGACATGAGCTTAAATAGCTCTGCCCGAACACATGGCTGTTCAATTTCTTTTGTTCTTTAGATACTTCTCATCAATTGACTGGTGCCATCAATGATCCCTGTGGAGCCAATTGTCTGACACCCTGCGCCACTTGGATCATCTTCCTCGGCCAACCCCTTGGTCTTCCACAGGAAAGGCGAGAAGGTCCGTGATTGATCGGACGGCATGTTGGCCAGCGCAGCTTCGATGAAGGGCAGGACAAGCCAGAGGTAATACACCAACAGCGCCCCAACCTCTCGAGGAAGAAAGCGGTTGACGACCCGCAGACGTTGTGAGCGTGACAGACCCTTGTGGATACCGGTCACAAGCATAACCATGCCGCGGTCGACAAAGACGTTGCGGATGCCACCTGGGGCTGTGTTGCAGTGCCGCAAGGGGAGTATTTCCGTGCTCCTGGCAGGAAAACCGCCGCTGAGGTGGATGAGTACGGTGAGGTGCTCGAGCATCTGATCAATTGATTCAGCATACGCAGAAAGGGCCTGCGTATCTGGTGGCGTGTCGGGTCGATTACTTCTGCCATACCATCGGGTTCTCAGACCAGGCTGGTTCCAGATGTGGGCAATGAGCCAAGTCCTCGTTTTCTCACTAGCCACCTGATACAAGCTGTTAAGGAATGAGAATCCCAGTGTTGAGACCGTATGACTAAGATGGTCCGATCTGCTGGTGGCTGGGATGTGGATACTATGTGAGGAGCTGTGCTCCTCTGAGACATATGTAACTTAGACCTTTTAACATCACTGACAAGTATTCGCTTCATCAGGTGCACATACGAAGCATGTAGATTCTACCTAATGCAAGACGAGTTTATCCAACCTCTGAAGGCCCTTAGGAGATACATCTATCGTAGGGTAGGTAGGTACAGAGATAAAGAAGCTGCTGTCATAGGGGTAAAGGGCAGCGAGAGCTGATTATTCGCCTTGGCCAGCAGCCTGATTATGAGCAAGAGGTGGTTACGCGTTTCGCTTCTCAGTGGGATTCGAGAAACGAGGCGCGTTTCCAGAGGCAAAAAAAGAAGTGCGGCCCTGTCGGATATGATTGGTCGAGAAGTGGAAACGGGGCCCGTTTCTGGTCTACATTCCTGAGTAGGATAGGATGGGATAGGATAGCTAGGACAGGATAGCAAAACGCGTCAGAAACCACTCAAGCCCTCTCACAGAAGCACGTGATCGGCATGTCTGTGGGCTTAGTGAGTGGGTCTGAGTACCTGAGGTAAGTCATGCCATGTAAGCTCCGGACGGGTGACTGGGGGTTGGGGAGGCCAGAACCCTGTTCTACGTTGCTTTGCGTGTGCTTGTTTAAGTGTGCGGAGTTGGGGTGAGGGACTTGATCTATCCTCGTTTCCCCAAGTGCTCCTTGCATGTGGATTGATAATATAGATCCGTCATGGCAGTACTTCGTAATATGACGCGGATTTCTTGCGCTCACATAGGCGTGCATCGAGTAACAGGTCAATGAAAACCTAGTTGGAACGCTAATGCGCGCTTCGGTTGCTGGCCTAAAGTGGTAGGTTAACTGACACGCTATGATGTGAGGAGACCAATTTTCTCCACTTTTGCGGTAATGTGGTTGACCCGCACCCCCAACTGTGGACCCCTCGCAATCCGTCCCAAAACAGAAAGTCAGCGAGTTCCAGCGACGTAGTCTCAAGCGCTTGGCAGTCATCAATCTGCAATCGCAAATCGATGAACCAACTTACGAGCTCCGCCACCATCACCACCCACTACGCGGGCCATTCACTGCTAATTCTCGGTATTCTAACCAAAAAGGGAGCTCCTGGCTGACGAGGTTCTTGATTTTTCGGCATATTATCCAAGCGCTTCTTGAGCGCGGAGGATAGATGGAAGCTAAGGACTTTCAAACATGACGCCAGTGGAGCTTGCCTGCGAGAGGCAAACCTTCAGGCCGCACCATGGGACTGTTGTGAATGGAGAAGGAGTTGTGTAGGGGCATCAGGGAGCAGTCAATCTGAGCATAGGATGAGGGGTCAATCTCGCGGCGCTTGGCATAGCCACCAGGAGCGGCGCTATAGGCCGGGTGCCTGGCGTTGTTCAGGGCCGCTGGGTGGAGTAGAGACCATGGCTGGTGGAGGGCTGGGGAGCGTAGTAACCGCTATGATGCCCGGTATGGTGAGGGAACGCGGGGGCGTTGGTTCGCATCTGGCCATTATGATCGCAGTAGATAGCATGGTCTGGAGGCGAATCAGGCCATACGTCTATTCCCGTTTTTTTTTCTTTCGCCGAACACCAGCCTCTTCTTCTGATCGTACAGCGACTTGGTGCACTTTGAGGACGTGGTTTCGGAAGTGGTCCACTGACGTCAACTTCACATCTTTACACTTGGGGTGCTCGCAGCGGATGGGATTCCCGCGGCGCTGGGCCAGCTCGTAGGAGGGCGCCGAACAAGTTGTCATCCTGACATCCGCTTCGCAGTCCAGGTGTTACAGTACTCCCAATAAGTCTTGCACTCGAGAGAGATTGATGGAAAACCGTTGCGCGCTTGGAAGAACGGCCTTCACTAGTCAACTGAGCCAGGCCGAGTCCCAGCTAGTATGTCGGTGCAGTGAGGACCATCGAGAGCACAGTATACGCCGACGCAGAGACAAGCCAGCCAACATATGTCGTCCAGCTAGTCATGGGATACGACCTCGCTACTCGGGCTCAAGTGCTCGCCCTGAAGGCATTCGGGGTCCCAAATCTGGACATCGAAGGCCACACAGGGGTTCCCTCGCAAACCGTCCGCCTGGTTTTCAATCGAACGCTTGCTCGTGGCTTCAGCCCTACGCTGCAGTCGTGCAGAATCCTTAACTTCCACTTGGTGGAAAGGCCTCGACTACGTCGGTCACACTTCACGACCGAAAACCTCTCTGCGGCTTCGTCGGATTCTGGGCATCAACTTACTCCAGTGTTATGCTCAACAAATGGAGAAGAAGAATCGGCTTGCCAGGCCTCTTCCGAGAATGGTGGCAGTTCCACAAGCCGCGACGTCGGAAGCATCGACACCACTGTGCGAGGTTCAATAACGTCCCCGAGCCCCGTCTGCGAGACTCTGCCACCAGTCTCCCCTCCCCCACGGCCTCCTGCCAGCAGGTTTCTTCTCATGTTTGCTTTTTTTTTTTTTTTTCCCATCCTCGACAAGGCGTGCGGATGACCTTGCACTTCGGCCAAGCCCCGGGGGTCGTGCTGGTGTTGGAGATGACAAGAGACTTACATTTGGTCGGTATGCCTGCAGGCACCATTCGTATGACGCGCATCAAGCCAAGATAGACTGCCAGAAGATACGTCCCTAACCAGTTGGTCCGTGTCGCGAGCCAGTTTCGGGGGGCGGAGAACAGCGACGGACCTCACACGAAGCAAGCGAGGATGAAGAGGACTAGTCCACAAAAGTCTTGAGACGTTGCTGGCTTTTCATCATATCAGATCCATGCTAGACAAAGTACAGTACCAACACGTCAACACTTGGCTGCATTCGGATGTTTCGAAGAGTCTGCTCTCACTAACGGGCAGCCGAGCAAAGGAGAGTTCATGAGAACATGGCCTCTTCAAGATACGGTAGATACCGGGACAGATCCCGATAAGGATTGACCCTTCCTTCAACAATGAGATCGTATACCGTGGCCTTCTTATACCCAGCAACATCCCAAATGTCAGAGCCAAGCATACTGGTCAATTCGCCTGTGCCCCAGAGCTTGCGGTAAAACCACGCTGCAGAGAGAAGGGAGAGGACTGGATGGTCGGAGGTGCGGTGAGTGTGGAAGTCCGCGGTGGCTTTTTCAACGCTCTGGGTGAAGATCTTAGGCTCCTGGCCGTGCTTCTTCCGGAGTGCTTCGGCGATCTCTTCGCCTGTGGGGGCGAGCTCGATCACACCGATGGCTCGGTTGCTGATTT
>RZGL01000115.1:0-47857 GCA_027886155.1 Fusarium paranaense | reverse complement strand
TGGCGCTGTCTTCTTGAAGCCTACTGCCCCTCCTGACTCGGTCATCTTGAAGACCCTGTCTTCCTGATCTAGATCGGTGACCGATTTTTGTTTAAGGCGTATGAGTTCGGTTGCCTTCAGCTTCCTCTCGAAGATGCGAGTAAGGAGGGCGGCGGAGACAACCGGGAACATATCGATGAGTGGTTTCACTTCAGGGGGTGGCTCACGGTATTCCTCTTAGTCATCCTCGTCAATTTGCAGGTCCCCCTGAGGCCTCCTCCGGCGGAGGTCGGTCTCGGCTATATCTAATTCCAGACGCCTGGCCCTATCCCGCTGTATTTGACCTAGCCAGCTGGCGCGGTCTGCGGCGCTCATGGTCTCCCAGATGTGGGGTGGAGGTCATGCGGAGTCCTGTGGGGCGGGCGCGACGGTGATGGACTCGCTGGAGGGCGTCATCATACAGTGGGGGAAGGGGGCGGAAAGGGGGGGGTATATACAGCCTTGTTAGTGCTATAGTTGCGAGAAAATGACTTGGAGACTGAAAGTCGAGTCTTGACTGCGTGAGAGATGACGAGACACCTGCCGAGGAGAGCAATTAACTCCTCGTGAGGTAGTTGTAGGAGGGAAGAAAGCCCCTCAGTGAACCTTCCGAGCCGGTAAGTCTATTGTGCAGTGTGGTCATCACGTGAGGCAACCCCAATAAAACTACTCCCTTTAAAATTTCGCGGGTACTGCGAAAATGACTAAGCACAGTGTATATAAGCTAAGTTACTAGCGATTTCTCATTTTTCACACTGTTTTCTCCCATGAGACTGGTTGCATGGTACTGCTTTACAAGTGTATCAATCTGATACAAGACATCAGGCTCCTTTCACTCCGTCACTTCTCTTTGCTTCTTCGGGTGCCCTTTTGCCAGAATTTCTATATTTAATGCGGACATTTCCAGCATCTCTTCAACCAATAACATACATGATAAGCTTATGTCCCAGACAAGTATATGTCCCATTGAGATTTACACCTTAAATCGCGATTTTAAAAAAGCTATTAAAAATCCATACTATGCCTAAAATAGCAAAAATTTTAAACATAGCTTAATTAGTATAAGGTATATATAGGAAAAAATTCCTAGAAATTCTACCCTATAGGAACTCTAGAAACCTTAAAATGTGGGTCTTTTTATATCTTTTTTTAGTTTTTTTTAGTTTTTTTAAGGTTAAAAAGTATTAGGATTTTTAGGAATTTTTTTTCCATATAGTTCTTATCGTACTTAATTTAAGTTTAAAATTATAACTACTTTAGGCTTAGTTTGGATTTTTAATAGCTTTTTTAAAATCGCGATTTAAGGTGTAAATACCTACTGGGACATATACTTGTCTGGGACATAATGTCACGGCCCATGCCGCGATCGAATGCATGTCGCCACACGGCACGGATCAACGTATTCCGCTCACTCGGTGCGAGTGAGAATGTAACACTATCTCACGATGGGCATCGTGAGATGCTCCCCAGACCCTACCTATAAAAACCCACACAACATCCCATAGACAGACACTCTCGCTACCCCAGCTTTCAATACAACTTGATTACTCAAGAATACTTCTTGACATTATCAGACGTGATTCGCCACCCTACACTCAGTACACCACGCCCCGTTGCAACTGCCAACATAAACCAAATCAGGTTACGGTTTACTACGTTGGGACCTTGACCGTCACACATAAGCTTATCATGTACGTTAGTCTACAACGCAATTTAAGCCCCCTGCAATACTACGATTTTAGCGCTTAAAAGGCAGGAACCCCGAGAACCCCACATCATAGATCACTTATTGCCAGTTCCAAAATTGGCTAGTAAGCAGCAAGGGTATTGGCTACTGTCTCCGAGATGGCTATCGCCGGATAGGATACTTCTGTCAGACAGTACGTGTATTCGGTCCATTGGTTGAATCAGTGTATTCGTGTTGTGTTCGTGTTCTGGCTCAGTATCTGCCCCTGAAGGACCTGCTTTTCATCTTAAGATCCTTGACCCACACGTGACACCCCACATATTCAACAACTTCTACCTATATCACAGTTGAGACTTACTAAAAATAATCACATTACCATCAAGTGCGTTTTACAACTCTATCAATATATTAAACCGGTATGCGCGTTAAGATTATCTCGTAATAGAGTATCCTTAGGCGTGAAACTTGTGCTTAGTCATTTTCGCGGTTCCCGCGAAATTTTAAATTCGCGGGTACCGCGAGCCTATGGGCTCCCAGGATTTAGGTGGTGATGATTAATGACGCATCGTGTGGTTCCCCTCATGTTGCATATGCCTCTACCCATATTGTCACAAGAGTGCACCACGAGAGTCAGAGTGGTGTTACAGATCTGTTGCAGGTTCGGCGGGTCTAGTATCATGGCCTCGCCTCGTCAAATATAATGAGGACAAGGAAGGAAGAAGACGATGGGACAGAGTTGAATCAATCACTAATCTATTCTCCGTCTTAAGATTATCATTTATCTTGACTTACCACCCTCGTATCCGACAAAAGCTAGTATAGGAAGTAAATGGGGCAGATTAGAGGCTTACCCTTAAGCTCGCCCGGTCATACGAACGAGTAAGCTAGTAGCGAGAGATATAGGGTTACTTACTACTTAGTTTAGGTGCGCTTAAATTACCCCCTCCCTACTTACCGCCTTCAGAGTCATCCACCCAAGCACTATCTCCTCTAGAGATTAGATCTTCTCCTTTTCGTATTTCTTTGTCCCCCGGCCTAGACCTAATCCTAAATCCACCGATCCCGGGCAATATATTCCTAATAATCGACACCCTCTTTAAGTCAATTAATAATTTCTCGAAAACGAATGGATTGAGTATTGCAAAGTATAACAGTTGCTCGTACAAGGGTCGGAGGATCCGGTATTCTCTTGGGTGCGATCAGTACGGAGACTCAAGGCCTAGTCGAGGCGTAGGTCTTCGGCACTGGAAGTCTCGGAAGTGTGGATGTAAGTAGATAGCGATTGCTGAAGCTATACAAGAGGGCAAGTGGCTACTACGGCAATGCCCAAACCCATCGCACAGTCAACACAACCATAGGCATAGTATCAGCTCGTCTACGCACCCTTCCCATAGATAACTCATTATACCCGTTAGGGCAACTATTAAATCGACAAGCCGTCGGGTAGGTATCCGGGCCGGTGATATATGGGTTATGGTCTAAGAGCAATACCCTGAATCAACTTTCACGCAGAGGAATATCTATAACGCCGGGGCTCTTATAAACCGAGATAAGCTAAATAGCCATATTAATACCGTGGCACTAATTAAGCTATTTGACGAGCTGGATATTTCTTATCTTACGAAGTAGGTAGATAATAAGTTAAGCTGTCTCGTTAGCCTTATATAGACCTTTCCCTTCTGCGTTTAGATATAGAAGCGGCTCCCCGAGGTTATTAGTTTTAATAATATATATAGTTAGTACTAACCGCTTTAAGCTTCTATTATTCTAAGCAATAAGACAAACTTGCCTTAGTTTAATCTTTAATATAGCTTTCAGTCTCATTAATATTAGAATAATTAGGAGCTTCCCCCTCACTTCAGGGTCACATCACAAAGCCCTAGATTGAAAGTTGAAAGTCCTAGATGGAATCGCATAGGATATAAACCCCTAGGGAGCCCTCACCATGACAATAATAATAATAACCTTGATTTTATCAATCACGCCCAGCATCACTGCGCAATTCAACAACAATTAATAATAAGAGACAGGAGAGGTTCTAGTTCCTTTCCGAGGGCATTTAATAACTCTTAGAGCGGCATTTTATTCGCCGACTAGACGTTATGATTACTGATTTCGATGTTAAATAAAAGCCGCCCTAAATAATTAGTTCCCTGATATATAGCAGTAGATATATATCCACTATATTAATTCTAATATCTTACTTAAGTTAAAGGAGAAGTGGTTAAGGGCCATAGGAGTAGTAATAGTCCTGATAGCAGCGAGGGGGGAGGATTATACTCTATAGGCATAGGCTAAGCTAAGCCCTAAAGACTAATAGTTAGTTCACGCATGGATAGCTAAGGCCATCCCTCGTAGTGTTAAGGGGTTCTTATAAGCAGAAGCTTATCTTATTTGCCAAGACTAAGGACGATTATAATAAGGCATGGAGAAATCTCTATAGGGAATTTAATAATTAGCGGGCTATCTTATGGTATCTCTATAAAACCTATATACCTATTAGGGTGTAATAGGTATACTATTTTATCTATAAGTATCGTAACTTTGGTATCCGCGTTATATCTAGCATAAGAGCAAGTAATAATAAAAATAAGAGCTACCTTCTTAATAGTATAAGCTACTTATATAGACTTGTCGAAGCTATGCGGGATATAGTGAAGGACTAAGAGCGGGACTTTAGTGATGCCTACGTAGCGGATGAGGTATTTATCGCCCGCGAGTATATAGGGTCTAGCTCGGAGTATCTAGGTAAAATCGAAATAGTAATATTATTAAAGGGCCTTAGGCTAATTAATAAGTAATATCGCTTAGCCCTATAAAGCAATACTAACTAGTAAGAATCTATTCTTAGAGCCTCTTAGGGACTATTTTATTAGAGAAACACAACACACCAACCACAGCCAAAACTTGGGATGTGATTTTCTTCAAGTGACTTTCAGAAGAGGGATTTCACGCACTTCTTCGTGAACTGAATATTATATAAAATAAATAAGGGCAATTGATCAATTGATAGTAATAAAGGTTATTCCCAGGAAGGAAGCCCAAAAGCTCCCCATTCCTGAATCGACCGCTGAAGAAGAAGATGATGATGGTCAGAAGCCGCGGCCTCTAACCCTTTTCTACGTACAAGAAATTACCCAATAGCCCAAAACGGCTTACCACTCATTTCCTCTGACTCACTATAATGCTAACTACTCGGTATGTTGGGTTGATGCTGGAATGTGTAACGTGGTAGCCCGGATACCACGTGACAGGTCCCGTGACCCCCGCCTTTCGGGTGGTAATCCTCTCCTTCTCGGCAGGGAATAGCCACACTGAAGCCTCAAGCTTCAGTCTTGCCACGCAATAGGTCACTATCTTCGTCTTCGCCAAGCTGCTGTGTCACATTATCCACTTCGTTACAGAATGTGACCGTTCTAGATGGCTGGCCTGACCTGGTTGTTTCTATGTAAATCTGGATTTGTTAAGAGAGCTAGCTTCACCGCCTTTCCTTAGAGGTATTTATGGGTCTGGGAGATCTAGACCAATTCAGCGTTATAAAAAGTCATGCCCCCCTATCAATTGCCTTTATAAAAGTGGCGATGCTACGATATTCTCCTTCCAAAACACCATGATACGGTTGGAAGTCCGTCAACCAGCGTCGTGGCATCAGCTGCTTAGATAGGTAGGTTAAAATGTGAGCGAGTATTTAGTCAGACCATTTCTTGGATGACAAACGACGTATTTCTAAACATCCTCAGTTAGTTATTCAGCCGTGTAAACATCTAGTAATAAAATATACCCATGACTTGGACCTCTACAGTCAGTAAGGAGGTCATAGCATTTATGAAAACTTGGGCTCGACATATCAAAGAGGCCCTTTCAATACCCACTACTCAAACCACATTTGAGGTATTAGAAGATTGTTCCCCAGATTAGTTCACGGATTTCATATTTAGGCAGCTTACGTAGGCCCGTTCATTATTGCTAGTCAAACTATTGCAGATGTGGAGAGGCATAGCCTACATCGAGGGAAATTTATTCCTACGTTTCGCCTCCATTCTTTCCGGAAAGCTAGCATCGGCTTCAACGCAGATATAATGAAATAGGGGACATGAAGTTTGCAATTTCGGACGGGTGACGAGTTAAAGTTGCCTCACCCAACCGAGCAATCACGCAGCACCCTTCAGTCCGTCATAGACCCCAGCTAACCTGACATCTGCTATAGCTCAGATCGCCAATCATACCCATAGCTTTTCAGTCAAGACCGTGCATTTATACATGATGAAGCGGAGACAGCCTAGGAAGACTGTCGTTCACAATAGCTGCGTCAAGTGACAAGGATTGTACAAGGAACGGCCCATCAAGTGGTGCAGGACATCATGGATGCTTTGTGGGTAGCCAATGAGATAGTCAAGAGATCAACGTTAGCAGTGATGTAGGTGAAGTTTCAGGGAAAGAGATGCGTGATAGAATGCCGCGTACCATACCCGCACCAAGCTGCTCGGGAACCTGCATCAACTGTTTCTGGCATTGTTTCCCACGACAGTGGGTTGGCCTTCCAAGGGACCCTAGTCCAAGAAGTTCCTTTGTTTGAATCATATCGGAAGAGCCAAAGTGCCGGCACTCATTACTATCACGGCCTTTTGAAGTCTGATGTGAATGGGTCTCCAAGGTGGCGAGTTATCGCAACAGACGGAAGACATCTCAACAGAATCTGGGACAGCATTGTCAAAAGAAAATCATGACTACCTTTTGCCATGTTCTAGGAATTTCTTAGATTCACCGACTAGTGCTAGACCTAGCTATGTTTAACGCGACGTGGAACATAGAAATGCGTAGAGACACCAGGGACATCCTTTCACAGCCTGGCTCCACACCGATTAGATAGGACCTAAATGCACTGTATTCTTCACTTGATAACTATGAGATGTGGCTACGAGAGAAGCGTAGAGGAGCTTTAACCCCGTAAACCTATACTCCAAAGCTTAAAAACGCCGCCTATAGGGGACGCCCAGATTGCCTAGCGTCACTGGAAGAACCAGGGCGCTGCAGCTCGTGGTGAATAGGATTGAACACGCGTAATCCGGCAGGAACTTACTACACCTAGAAATAGAGAAGTAGGTTACCTATAAACAAGGGGCTAAATATACTACAAGTTAAATTTTTAATACCCGTTGGCTCATGTGGGCCAAGGCCCAGGGGAGCCAACCTAGCAAGCTAGGTTGGCCATAAAATTGTGATATAGCCATAAAATTATAATATATTATGGGGCCTTAATTTCCCCCTTGAAAAGCTGCCTTTTTTATCCTCTGAGTTTTAGAAGCTATTAAGAGTGATTTTTAAAGGTAAAAAGAGCAAGTTAAAGCAATTAGTAATACCTAATATAATAATATTAATAATATTAATAATATTTATAATAAAAGCTACTGCCTAAGCCTCTGAGGCCGCTATCTTTCTAGATGCTTTACTATATAAATTTAGCTATAAGATCATCTCTTTAGCCCCCCGGGCTAGCTTCTTATGCGGCTCTTATTTCTATAATAATACTCTTAATTCTCTATATTCCTAATATATAATATTAAGGCCATATTAGGCATAGCATAGAGGGGGGTTTAGACGGCAAAGATAATAGCCATAGCGATAAGGCTATAACTAGTAGTAACGAGGGTATCTTAAGTAAATATAAAGGAGGTTTAAATAGAGGGAGTTTTTTATTATCTTTTTATTTTTTTTTTTCTTTATTAATAAGAGCTAGATTAAGGTAGAAAATAATATTATTATTATTTCTTATAAAAGTAATTTAATTTATTATATTAAGGGGCTTTAAGGTAAAACTAATATTATAAATAGCTTTATTAATTTCTTATAGTAATTATATATTTATTATAAAATTATTAAGCTTTTAAGAAAAAATTTAATATATAGTTAAATATTATATCTCTATAAAATAATACTTAATATCTTTTCTTATATATTCTAGCTATTAAGCCTATAATATTTTTCTTTTTATATTATTAATTATAATCTCTTTATCTTATTACTAAAGATCTTTTATTTTTTTTATCTTTTATATAATAAGGCTATAAGTAGATTAGATTTATGCCTTTTTTTCCTTTTACTAGGTTTTAATAATAATCTCTTCTTATTACTCTTAAATCTCTTATAGATTAATATTATAACTAAAATTATTAATTAGCTTTATTTTTTTTTTTTCTTCTTAATATTATATTTTTTCTTAATTTAAGCTTAGTAATTATTAATATAAGTAATAATTATAGATTTAAGGATTATAACTTTTATAATAACCTTATATATCTAATAAAGCTTAGTATATATTAGAGAGCTAAAGGGATTATTATAATACTCTAAGAGGTATTTAATAATATCTATAATAATCTAGAAATAAGAGTTATAAGGAAAGAGTAAAGTAAATACTAGGTTAATAGCCTACTTTGCCTAAAGCTATTTTTTAATAAGATATATTATTACTAGCTTAAGATTTAATAAATAAATACTTAATTTCTTAAACCCTAAGATAATATTATATATAATAAATCTTTTCTTAAAGACTTATTATTTTATAATTTAACTTAATAATTATATTAATATTAAAAGAGACTTATAACTTACCTAAAAGCTATAAATAAAGTTAGTATAAAAAAAAGAGATATTTCTTTTTTAAAATTACTTAATAAGATATTTCTAATATAGATTCTTTAATAACTAAAAGACTTTAATATTTATTAGCTATAATATATATATAAAATAAGGCAATAAAAGAGCTATAATAATATAAAATTTTATATAATATTCTTTAATAATAAAAACTTTATATCTTATAAACCTATTAAAAATAATAAGGTATTAGATTATTATATTAAAGGCATAAGAAATAAGAGAAATATTATATTAAATATACTTATATATAAGATCTCTAAGGAACTTATTATAATTAAATTACTTCTTAAAAGTTACTCTATAACTTTATATTATAGAGGATTTTACCTAAGAATATTAATTAAAATATATTATTTACTTAAAAATTATCTCGCTATTAAAAAAAGCTATATTAAATTAAGCAAAGTAGATATTAAGATTAGCCTCTATATATACCTAATCTAAGGTTAGAAATATCTTAAAGATAAGCCATAGCGGTATTATATTACCTATAGCGCTACTTATATTAATAAGGGTATAAGTCTTATAATTAAAAAAAAAGAGAATTTATTTTTTTATCCTCTATTTTATCTATATAATAAGGACTTTAATACTTTCCCTAAGGATCTTAATCTTAATATTAGCCTAATTAATATTTTAATACTTAGAGGCACTAATCTTATAACTCTAAATAATCTTAGTTAGGGTTTTAAATTATTATTAAAGGTTATAAAGACTATTAGCTTCCTAGGACTTATAAGATTATTTTATTACCTTAAGAAATACTTACTTAAGCTTAAAATAATTAATATAAAAATAAAAATATTATATCTTATTAATTAGATTAATATTAGGATTCTTATATTAATAAAGGGTTATAGTAATATCTTTAATTTTAGCTTTAAAGGCAAGAAATCTTAACCTTTCTATCTATATAATAAAAATAATAATAACTTTATCCTCTTTATCTATAAAGACTTATAGTCTATTAACTTAACGAGACATAGATCTAATCTCTAGCCTTCTTATAATCCTCTAAATAGAGGCAAAAAAGGACCTAGGGTAGCATATATTAGTAGCATAAAGTAAGAGTAGTTAGGTTATACTAGCAGAGGTATTATAATAAAGGCCCTAGGTATACCGTATATATAATACTATGACTTGCTAGGCGGCCTCAAGATTTATATTACTCGGCATAATAAAGATAGATATAAGAGAGGTATTTTTTACTAGTTAATATTATAAAATATAGCTAAAATAAGTAGTAATTATATATAAATAAGGATATCACTAAGTGCGGGGTCTATATCATAATTTTATGGCTATATCACAATTTTATAGCCAACCTAGCTTACTAGGTTGGCTCGCCTGGGCCTTGGCCCACATGAGCCAACGGGTAACATTTTAAGTAACGTTATAATTATTTTTCCTTAACTAAGCTTCACATACAAGGCTATGTCACTCTAAAGCTCATAAATATAAACATTGTTGAAGTATATCTAGATTTGTTATAGCTCCACAGCCATCATCTACATGAATAGATGGATTGATTTTATCTGCTCTTGTGTTTAAGGTGTGCTCGATAGAGCACGAATGACCTCCTGAGCGCCTCGAATGCCAGAACGAACTGCACCTTCCATATACCCCTTCCAATCGGGAGAAGTTTCCGAACCAACGAAATGGACGTTTCGAAACGGTTCCTTGATGGTCATGCCAGCCGGACGAGTAAGAAGTCCTGGTGGCATCACCGAAGACGGTGCACCTCGTATCCACTGATCTGCGTTCCAGTTCTGCTCAATGATCCGCAAAGGCTTCGGAATGTTTTCGACAATCGTTCCATAAGCTGAACGGAACTGCTTAAGCACAGCATTTTGCCGAACGCTCTGTTTTTGGGAGGCCCACTGCCTGCCTTGCTCCCCTACGTGAAAGCAGGTGATGCTGTATTGCCCGTCTTCAGATGAGCTTGTTTCTCGGGCGAAGGAGAGGAGGCCAGGGCCGTCAGAACTGAAAGCCCCCGAAAGATTTGCCTGCAGCCACCAAGGCTCCGAGAAGGTGAGAACCGTCTTGGAAAAATGGCCTAGAGTCGTAGAGCTTAGAGCCTGCTTGGCACCTGGAAGCCGGGGCCTGAATTCTATGAGGTCGTAAAGTTTGAGGGGAACGGCGACGATGACTTTGCTGGCTTGATAGACAGTACCATCTGCAGTTTCGACGAGAGTGTGAGGTCCTCCTTGTGTAATCTTGCGTACTGGCGTGGAGAGTTTAATCTGCTTCGGATCGAGCTTCTCAGCAAGTCGTGCAGCAAACTCTTGATTGCCTATTTTAGGTTTAGAATCATTAGCGAATGACACAATGACGCATGTCTCTTCATGCCCAGATGAAATTGGAACTCACCTTGCCTGTTTCTCAGGTATTGACCGCCGCCTTCTTTCTCTGACAGGGCATTCTGAAGGCCTGTCGTGCCCTTTAAGTAGCTAACCAGATAGAGTGCGCTCATGTCTTCAGGCTCAACCCCAATCAGAGATCGCGTAAGTCGTCTGGCCAGCATTTTGGAAAATTCACCGGGCACGATGCTCTGGGCGAGCTGCGCAACCGTCTGAGAGTCAAGGGTTGTCGCATTTGGGCCAAGATGCGGGAATTGGTTGTTCGCCTGCTCGACGAGTTCCGAAATAGCTCCCAATAGTCTGTTTGCTTGTTGGAGATCTTCAGGTGTTTCCTAGGGGAATTCCCAGTCAGCACAATGTCTTCATGGTGTCACATCTCTCACTACGACTTCATTCAGAGCAAGGGCATTTCAGATCAAGTGACGGTACTCACAAAACCAAGAGACCCGTAAGGAGTTATTAAGACGTCACCACCTGGACCCTGATAGATGGAATTCCCCTCAGATCTCTGCTCAATGAGATCGAAACCAAATTCCTGGGCAAGCGCAAACATTTCCATCTGAGTACTATTGTTGATCCATGCAGCGCCCATGTCGACGGGATTGGTACCCTGGTCATTGGTTGGGACAGACAGGGTCTTCCCGCCCACCTGGTCCCTTGCCTCCAGAACAACGTAGGAGAGACCGGCTCGGTGGACCTCGGTCGCCGCGCGTAGGCCGCTTAGGCCAGCGCCAACGACGACGACCTGGACAATATTGGAAGGATTGACCATGACTTGTGTCTGGCTTCGGTGTTGGGTGTTGAGTGAAAGTTCTTCGGCAAGGTTGTTACTGTGAATAGGGCCTGGAGAAATGCTCCTCAACACGGGGTAGGCGGTATAAATAGACGATAGCTTCGCAACGCTGCCGCTCATCCGGGCACTTCGGGCACCGCAGCAGCGCTTACGTATTCCTCACAGTGGGCGTCTTGGCAAACTCCTTTCTACAGTCGCCAGGGGGCCCGCGAGTTCTTCCATGATCATTCCCTCAACGAGTAGGCCATGGTTTCCTTGAAGCTGGGGCTACATTCAACGAAATATGCCTTGGCACGTCCTGCTCAATTGGTACCAACGGACTCGGGTGCGTACGTGTTTAGGTAGTTTGGCATATATCCCAAGGCACTTTGAGGTAATACCATTTAGTTGTCTTGCCTCTCGACATAAATCATAAGGAACTCACAAAATTGACGTCTTCGGACTTCGATTAAGCCGTGCTTCCCAATGTCCCGCGGACACCGATTCGGATCGTGCGGGAATTAGAACTTTGCTTATAAAGACTAAGCTAGTGGAACCCAGGCCAATAACCGCATCCGTCCCTCCCGGTTGAAAACCTAAAGTTAAAATTAAAGGTGCTTTCCAGCAGAACCCTGGAAACTGCTACGAGGGACCGTCCGCCCTCGCCTGGTCCCAATGTTAGAGGGACGGCCCAAGGTTCGAATCTAGTATGGGAAATCCCATCGCGGTACTCTTCCATTTCCGAAGGACAGTCGGTCATTTTCCAGTCCCCCGGTTACCTAGCTTTCAGGCTGCTAATCCCCCACCCTGCGCTAACCTGCGCGCCCTTACCCAGCCCACCAACCACTAACTACCCCGGTATTTGCGATTCCCGCCTCAGCAACCCAAGTAACGATGATTGACAAACGTATCACCGACCAAGGTATAGACATTGGGGCATTGGTTCTCCTCATGGCGTAGTAGGATTTGTCCTGTCGAGACTGGAAGCAGTCACGCGGCCTTGGGCGACGCGATCCCGAACCGCCTGCTCAGGGTGTGCGGACTCCGCTTCGCCGAGGTCTACGCCCCGGTCGTCGAATCCTGCGTCCAACTGTCATACTTCCCGAGAATACCCAGAGTGGCAAGGACAGTAGTGATTCGAAAATAGGCAAGCCGCCCGAAGAGACCGGTAGCTGGGGGCCGAATACTCTTCTTAACACCTTGGGCTCACTGGACGACCAAGCGGCCAACTTTGCGGAGCCGTTCCAACCAACTCACATCTAACCGTTAAATCGGGATTCGCCAAGGACGATGGGAGACGCATTCTATCATTCAAAATTCAATGTATGAAGTGTAACCAGCAATTCAAGAATATTATAGCAAACATGTAGCTACAATTGGGTGGAGCTCCAAAATGAGACACACCCTTCCTGTTAGCTGCATGATCAATGCTGTCCCACTTGGTGAGGAGTCCTTAGCAGCCGACCCGTCGTCTGTTGTTGTCGTGGCTAAGGTTAGGATGAGGTTTGTTGTAGAAGACACGGCATCAATGGTGGGCGTAGATTCCGTTGCAGTTGCTGTGGACATGGGCCGTGGAAGAGTGGTTCTGTTCTATGACACATATTCATATGCTCTCTTTTGGAAGAGAAGAAGGGAGACACACCCGAGATGAAGAGATTTCGTTCTCAAAACAGGTATATCCAATCATATCGAGATAAGAGCAGTGCTCCAGCGCCGTGCAGCACATGGACCCTATGAGATCAGATGGCCTCAGTTTTGTAAGTTCATCATTCCTACAAGATTAAGGCAGTGATTCGGAAAGTGACGTCATCGTGGGGCTGCTAGACGAACGCCGATCAGGACCCTGAACTCGAGCCTTTCGGCAGCAATGGCCAACGAGCTTGACGGTTGGGCCGCCATGTTAATGCACGAGACTGTCTTGTGTATTAAGGCTATGGGCTGACATTACTCGCAAATTGCCACGAGGTACCAGGAAGTTTTGTGTTGCAATGCGGGCATCGCGACAAGAGCAGCCAGGCGGCCGATAATTGATGGCCCACAGATTAAGTCAAGGATGCACTGTTAGTACCATCCCCCAAACATTCCTACTTCAATACCTACGCAACTCAATGACGAGAGCCTGGCTTCATACAGGTACTTAATCAACCGTCCGGAACATTGAAGTCACACAAGGTCGCGCCGCATACCGAATCCCCTGTCGACAACCCAGCTTTGGTCGGGGCCGAGTGCCTACAGAGGCCGTACAGTCTTTGGCATCTTCCCGTAACGTACTCCGTACTCCACAAGCGAAATGGTCAAAAATTCCCACTACCAATATAGAACATTAAACAAAAACGCAGCCAAGTATCTAATTAATGAAAAATAATCGCTATACTATTCCCTAGATATTGCAAAAACTATCTAATACATCTTTATATTATGACTAGTCTTACTATATGATTTATAATGCCTTTCCTTTAGTTGCGCCTACCGTCCTTAACTACTACTTTTGGACGATTTAGCTTCCACCTAGATATTAAATATTGTAAAAGACTGAAAAATAGAGAAAATATAGTCTTCAAAGACTATAGGGTAGGTAATAGAGATAGGAGGTGAATAGGCACGGCAATATTGTCCGCATTTGTCTGGCCTTATCTACATCCAGCGTCTTATATTTCTGGAATGGGCGCTGCCACTTGCTCCCTACTCCAGGATTGGGATTAATCAACGACCCGGAACCCAGCAGCTTGAGCACTTGAACAGAGTCCGAGGAGCGTATATGGTGGCTGGTTCACCATCCGCTCTCGCTGAGCTACATGGCCTTCGAAACTTCGGCCACAGGGCTGCGCAAACTGAACCGCCTACTTTCTTCCTCCACTGGAGTGACGATGGTGATAAAGTGTCGTTCGGAGACGACTTCGTTTTATCCATGAAGGATTTCCGCCAGCTCGCCGACCACTTTATCACCCGCGCAGAGGAGTTGTGCCATGAGCTCATGTTCGGATTTGAACCTGACTTCGACATTTGTGGGATCAAGGATGATATGACAAACACGAAGCCCGCATACTCTTTTGTCATGCATCCAGAAAATGGGTTTCAGGACATGTATAAAGATCTTCTTACGCGAGCTTGCACGTCTCGTATTGGAAGGCTTTCGAGAAACGGCCAATGGAGCTAGAACACCATCACATCATTTTTAAAAAAGACGACAATGCTAGAAGAAACTCTTGGTGGTGGCTTTCTGACTAGCTGTGGTCAAACCCCACGGCTACTTGAGCTGCTAAGTCTATCGGCTGAGAATAGTCCTTCCGCTGTTCGTGGAATTTTCATCTGGAACGGGTCTATTGCTTATGCTCTCCGACATCACAAGGCTAAGAGGTCAACCAATCAAGAATTCTACGTGGTCAGGTTCTTACCTCTGCGGCTGGCAATTATCGTACTTAAATACCTTGTTTGTATACGCCGACTTGCGAATCTACTTCGACGGGAGCAATTTGGGCCGCCCGACCCAAATAAACAATCGCAGTCAAGGCACCTATTCTTCCACTCCCATGGCAAGGCATGGGCGCCGACACGCCTGACCACTATACTCAGAACTGCTTCTAAGCAGGTGTGGAGTCGAGAGATCAATGCTCGTGTGTACCGGCAACTCGCCATTGGAATCACTGAAAAGCATATTCAAGAGGTCCATTCACCATTCAATCGTTATGATGATCGCAGTGCCGACGCGGACTTAAATGTTGTCTTCGCTTGGCAAAGCGCACATCGTCCTATGCAACGCGGAGTCACATATGGACTCGATGGCGCATACCCGCACCAACTTCAACCATCGCTCCTCCGTGCATACGAATAGGCATCAACTCGATGGCACGAATTGCTCCACCAAGCCAGCAAGGCTTTACCAGCGGCGGAGGGGGAATCACCGCTGATACCTATACGGCATACAAAATTGGAAAGTGCCAAAACTGTTACGCCTGTATACAAAAACGATAAGTCGCTGGGAGATGGCACCACGAAAAAGAGAAAGCGGACGAGTGTTGATGAAAAAAGCCGTTCTAGTGAATCGGCCTTAGATCCGTCACTTGTCGCTCCAACCCATCTTGCGATCCGTATTGACGGCCTTGCCACCATCTTGCCAGAGTATCGTATTCTGATATGTCTGATTTGCAAGACAGCAATTCGGCCAGGGGAAGCCATTGAGAGCCATTTTCGCCGCACTCATCGTTTAAAAGGGGAGAGGTTGAAAGCAGTCAAAGTTTTGCATTCCGGGTGGCTACTTCAAGATCCATTGACTATGGCTCCGATGGACAACAAGAGTCGTGTCATTCCTGAATTGGAAGTCCAGCATGGTTACAGTTGTAAGGCTTGCATCTACTTGACGATCAGTAGGGACAATTTTCTCAAGCACTGCTCTCAACGTCATCCCGAGCTGGCAAAGTCAGGCGGGCGAAATTATGAGGAAGTGTCCCTGCAGACATGGATGAAGGGCAAATTTGTACAGTACTGGACCGTATTGGATAGTTAGTAGCTACTATATCAAGCGTGATCAAAATGTTTCAACTTTTAGGATATTTTCGTAGTGATACTATATATATAGTTATCTATGCAAAAGGTGTGACATTGGGTTTAGGGTTGCGTAGGAAAAGGAGTCAGGGCTACGAAAGGGAATCACACCAGCATTTACTACTCGGTTATATTCCATCATCGCAAACCATCTAGACATTTCAGGATAGCAATGGATGACTATGTGTAACTTGAAACTGAGCACTGGATGCTCATTTGCCGAAAATGCAACCTAGCACTCCGGCCAGATACACTCGAGAGGCACTTCCGGCGGGCATATCAGTTAACAGGCGACACATTGAGAGAGATTACCGACTACTATACTCCTATAGAATTAGCCGATCCGAAACTCAGTCAACTCCCGGCTGACGGTAGCGCGGCAATTGAACTGCTCGACGTACTATATGGTTATAGCTGCGCTGTATATAGGTATCTTATAACGGCACGGGATAATATTACCCGCCACTAGAGAGAGATAGGATATAAGGCCGCAGAGGATTGATGGACTAAAGTTTAATTATAAAGTTAGATGCGTAGAAAGTATACGCGGTACTGGATTATTTGAGACTATAATGATATTAATAATGTATTAGATATTGCCGGTATAATAAGAGATAGCGCTATAAAAAAGATTATTGCTGATAGCTAGGCTGAGCTAAAAGTAGAAGATATTATGCGGCTCTAAAAGGGCGACTTAGAAGAGGATATAGACTAGGATTCGGCATAGGTAAAGAGACTAGGCTAGGTAAGGCACTTTAACTCCTGGGATTTACTTAATATTTCTAAAGTAGCTAAGTAGATAAAGGTAAAGGCGGTAATAGCTAGGCGAGTCTAGCTAGAAGATAAGTAAGTAGTCTAGGAATAATAATTATTATAATAGCTTAGATAAAGCTTTAATCGCGAGGTTAATTATTATTATTAGTGACTTAATAGCGTGCTAATAGAGATACTTTAATAGCTCGCTAGTATAATAGTAATAAGTCTAAGTAGAATATTATTTAAATAAAAAAGCAAAGAGATATTAATAAATAAGTATTAGTTTATTAGTTATTAGTACTTAAGCTTTTATTAGTAAGTATATTATATTAGATATAAAGAGGCATTTAAGTAGTAGGCTATTTGCTTTATGGATAACTAGTGGAGCTTATTATGTGATATAGTAGATAAGCTTGAGAGTGATAGATTTCCTAGTAGTTATAATAGCGGCTTCTATAGTAATAGAGATAGGGAGGATAAGAGTAATAATAATAATAATAACAAGGCAATAGATAATAAGGGTATAACTACTTAGTAGTATAGAGCGCTTAATAGGGCTATTTATTTATTTATTATTACTTTAATTAAAGCTTATATTAGAGGTAATATATATATAAACCCGCTATTATACTTTTATATAATACTAGGCATTTAATTATACCCGCTTAGTTATATAGAGCTATATTTATATATTAATATGCTAGTAGCTATATTATAATAGGCTTAGTTATTTTTTTTAGAGGTAATATTTAAGAATTAGCCCTAGGATTAAGATAAGCTCGAGGTAGAAGTAATACTTATATTTTAGGATTAATATATTATATACATATATATTAGTATTTATATTATTATTAGTATAATTATTATATAGATACTATATAGGAAAGGCTAATATAAGAAAATAAGTAAGTAGCTATTAATATAATAGGCTAAGAATAAAGAGGTATTATTTTATAATAATAAGTAAATTATAGTTAATAATTTTATTTATATGCTTTATAGTTAAGTTATTAATGTATAGAAGTTATTAAGTTAATTATTTAAAGGGATATAAGAGAAAGTTAGCTAAAAGATTAATATAAGTAGGATTATTAATAGTATAATATAGCTAGGGGTAGGCTAGTTATTTATGATTAACTTAAAGAATAATTAGCTAGAACCTAGGCTAGCTAAGGCAATAAGGCTAATAAAATTATTAATTTAAGACTTAATATAAAACTATTAAAAGTAATATAGAATTAAAAAATAGCTTTAAGACTTATAATTACTTTATAAAATACTTATAGTATTTATATATATATAGGGTAGACTCTTAGGTTAGGGTCTAGAGGTAATAATATTATGGTATTATAATTTATAATAGCTTATATAGAATATCTTCGTAATAAATAGGTAGGTTATAATTATTATAGACCGAGATAAAATAAAGGTAATCTATAATAATACTTATAAGGTAGTATAGTTTATCCCTAAGCTAATTAGGTATATAATAATTAGATATATAATATAGTTAATACTAGCTAAATAGGTACTATAGTAGAAGTATAAATTAGCTAAGCTATATAGAAAATAATTAGAATTTATATAGAGAGATAATAGCTCGCGGGTATAGGAGACTGATTGGCTTAGTAGATAGCTAGCGCGAGTAATATAGGTAGGCACAGGGGTAAGAATCAGGGTAGGATAATATTAGCTAATTATTATCGAGATAGGATAATAAATCTAAGGACTAATCGCGAAGTAGCTTAAAAGCTAAATAGAGAATAAGGATAAGGATAATAATATTAATATTAATCTAATAATAAGCAAGCTAATTAACTATAGAGAAAGCTAGAATATTATTTAGGATTTATAGTTAATATATAAGATATAGATCGCGAGGTAATATTATACTATATATATTAGCTTCCCCGGGAAGCTATAGTTAGAAATAATTATAATATTTAAGGAGATTAGTAAGCTATGGCATTAGTTTTTAGAAGGGGAGAGTATAGAAGAGAAGGGGCCGAAGCATAAGGCTAAGCATAAGGGCAAGTATTAAGCGGAGGGGCAATAGGGTACTGACGGCTCGGCTTAGACGACTAGGCGTAAGCGGGCAAAGACTGATAAAGTGTTGGAATAATTAGGAGCTTCCCCCTCACTTCAGGGTTATATCACAAAGTCCTAGATTGAAAGTTAAAAGTCCTAGATGGAATTGCATGGGATATAAACCCCTAGGGAGCTCTCACTATGATAATAATAATAATAACCTTGATTTTATTAATTACACCCAGCATCACTGCGCAATTTAATAATATAAAGCGGGACGAGACGTGGAGGAGGACATGGCCGACGGGTTGCGAATGCTATTGGGACCGGAGGCGACTTGGCGGTCTAATAAGTAAGCCGAGAGCATGCGATTAATTATATCGTTAAAGATAGGTTAGATAGCGATTAATATGCTACCGATGGGGGCTAGAAAGAGTATATTGTTTATGCTGCCAGTAGTAATGCAGGAGATAGGGACGAGCATCATAGTGGTGCCATTTGTGGCGCTTATGGATGACTTGGTCATGCGAGTAATGGCTATGGGCGTCGATTGTATTTGGTTTAGGTCGTCACTATATGCCGGGCGAGAGGGCGTACTGCGGGTAGTACGGCTGGTGGTTATTAGCGTAGACATCGTTTCTAGTGCTGAATTTTTAGGATATATAGACGGGTTACTATGTGTAGGCTTGCTATAGCGAATATTCGTCGATGAGCGTTATATAATCATCATGGATATCGGGTATCGCGCTAAGCTAGGTGAGCTGCAGAGCTTATATCGGTATGGCTGCCCGATAGTATTGCTACTCAGGAATGTAGACTGGAAACGGGCCCCGTTTCCACTTCTGAGCCAATCACGTTTAGCAGCTTCGTTCTTCTATTTTGCCCCTGGAAACGGGCCCCGTTTCTCGCACTAACTTAGCTACCGTTTGACAACAATTCAAAGTTCTGCCTCATCCTCCGCTGCATACAAGATTTCTTGTTCCATGCTATCCTTTTCTGCTTTTCGCCATATTTCTGCCATGCCTCTTCTTTTGTTGGCTAGAGGATTATTTCCCATCTCCTTGACAACTTGGGCTTCGATGCGTTCATCCTCCGCCTTACTCCAATCCAAATACGCCATCATCTCCTCTTTCGTCCATTCTCTTGATCCTGTTGACGCAATACAGCGCTTGGACATCTGTTTGTAGTCCAGGCACCACTCATAGCTCTGCTTGTCGTACCTAAGTGGAAGCCCTATCGCTCTGCGATATTGCTGATTTGTTTTGATGCTGCCAGCCGGCTGCGCCGCGTACCACGCGCTTCTCGCAGCGACATATCTTTTATATATGGCTTCTGGTGAGTCATACCTCGGCGGTGATTGCGAAGGGAGGTTGCGCGAATAGGATGGCTCGTGATTCAGACATCCTTCGCCGGAAGGGCCTAGCACAGTTCCAGCGGGACAGTCTGGGACGACAGAATAATGAGGAGCTGTAAGCGAAACTTGTACAGTAGGTGAAGACCGGGCAAATGGGGTGTGTGCAGTAGCGGGAGAGCGTTCAGAAGCTTCCGCAATGCAGTCTAGTACTGCCATGCCTTCAACTAACGATGGCCCTCGGATCACCGAAACCGCATCGGCTGGGACAGCCAGACTTGGGACTGCAACCGGGGTTACGTCCAGCTGCAGGACTGACTTCGAGGCCGGCGCTTCCTGAGTGAGCAAATCCTGGAACCTCTGAGGACACGCTCGTGAGGACCTCGTGTGACCAACAGCATGACATCTGCTACACGTGCTGGGCGCTTTCTTGTCGGGCCGAGAGATCTCAAATCCAGACCGTTCTCGTTTGGTGCTCGTTGCAGGTTGACCTCTCCTCCTGATGACGCCCTGCTGCGGGGCTCGACGTGGCTCTAGTATAGGCCAGGGCCGATCCACACCTCGCTTTAAGTTCCAGTGAGGATGAAAATGGTCAAGCAAAAGGCTGCGCTGTTCCTCCTCAAGTTTCTTCAAGGTGTGAGAACATGGTAGCCCATGTGAGGAGGTGAAAGACTGACTACAGGGAGCTTGGGGAGATGTCAAAGTTAACTTCCGTTGTTCTTGCACTTTGCGCAGGGCCTGGTGAGAAACCCAACCCTGGACAGCCTCGAACATTTCTCCATTGATATCCAAAGGTGTCCGTATCTGCTGAGAGGCTCGTATGTGATTGAGCTCCTTCAGTTGGTTGGTGACCGCGTGGCGCATGGCCTGCCAAGAATCGAAGAGGTCGAATGTGGAGGTCTTGATGTATGATTTGATCAGGGAGTGAATTCCTTCGGCCCTGGATGGCAAACATTAGCTTCCTAGCCTCTATATCTGACCCTGGACAGCTACCTCGAGGTGGCCACATTACCGAAATGCAGATACTTATCCACCCACGCTTTGATGATTCTCTCTTTGTGCGGCTCAAGCCAGTACAATTTGATGTACCCAACGGCCCTGGGGTACCTTTTGGCGTACTTGAGCTTAAACTTGGCTAGGCGCTCTTTGAATATCTCTTCTGTTAGCAAATCCACAATAGCGTGCCAAAAACCATAGAACTCATTCCATTCTTCGTCCTCTGCCCGGCCGCTTGTCTGGCCACTTTTCGGCACAAAGTCCGGTTGATAATACTGCAGGATTGCCTTGTTGACATGCCAGAGGCAAAGCAGGGCCTTGGAGGAAGGGAACTAGGTTGCAGTCGCATTTATCGCCGCGAGACATCGGTCAGTTAAGACCACAGAAGGGAGCTCATGATGGTAGAGTGATTTAAGATAATAAAGTGCCCATGAATAGTCTTCTTCTAATTTACCGGAGAGAAATGTGAATGCGATATAGAAGGAACGCTAATAAGAGTTAACTCCTACCATATTAAGCAGCGGCATAGCGTGCTTATTTATCTTATAGGTATAATCCAATAGTAATACGTCTGGGTTGCTTTGCAGATATATAATAGAGTCAGGGTAGGCAAAGAATATGGCCATCGGCCGATTATCTAAGTCTAATTGAACCTAGCACTAGAAACCCTCTTCCTGCAATTGGCCAACCAGCGCTTAGATACTACTCTGGCCCTCACGCAGATCTCTTCTCGTTGCCGCAATCCGATTATAGATATCTTGCTATATCGCAAGGGTATCCGAATTATTATTGAGGTACATCCTGATATCTCGAGGAGCAGCGCCAGCAGTTGCCAGGCTCGAAATAATCGCTGCATCTCTCTCGTTAAGTTAGCGATGGGCCGGGTGTATAGACGCGTCCGGACTCGGTGGATGATTATGCTGGGCATACTCCTTATCTGGTCGATGGCCTAGGACCCACGTATTTCCATCTAATAATTGTTTGGCCAGCACTGAAAACTTGCAGCTAGTTCTTCGGCTACAAGTGCGGCGTTATCATGTAATAGACGTGCTCGGCGGGAGTTTATTTTGATCACAGGCAAATATAACTTTGATTCGGCCACTTGACGTCTTCAATGATTTCCCCGTCGTGAATGCATAACCTCGAGGTTTTGCCCAAGAATTAATGGCTGCCAATAGAGACTCGCGGGATTCATATATGCCTTCAGGTGGGAGGACATCGTCCGGGAAGTTAAGCTGGTGGCTTTGGTCCATTTTCGTTAGTTGTGTTGCTGTCGCGCAGGTCGCGTCGGTCATGTCCAACGCACGCTGGCCAATCGGGCGACCATTGCTGACATAATTTGGGCACCTGGTGCGCTATTTTATTTGGGCACCTAGGTGCCCATATATTGGCCGCCATGGTTTGGCGAAGGCAATCACACTGCGGTGCTCACCCTTGCATAGGCATATGTTCTATCTGCACGCTAGGCCGAGGTCATACCAGGAGGATCTGCCATTCAGTACACCAATCGCCGGGCTCGATAGCTCAAGGGTAACGGAGTGTCTCTAAGTATTAATAACGATAAGAACGCAGGCCCCAACGAGTTAATAGTTATAGACCTAGGGGACATTACGAACAACGCAGCGAGGTAGTAGGCTACCGTCCTTGCCCCAGACGAGGGATAGAATACTTACATCCCTCATAATAGCCAATAGCTTAAATCCCCGTGGTCTATTAAGTTTAAATCTAATAACTGCCTAGTCCTTACCCGCTATTTAAACTCGGCTCTATTAGTCTCTCCTAATAGTATATTATTCTTAACTGCTATATAATATATCTTTTAGTATGCCACTTACTATAATATAGCTAACCAGAGTTATATAGCATTCATTATAGCGCTACTTCTACTAATATTATAAAGCCTAATTAAGTAAGTTTACTTACTTATTCCTCAATTTAGTAATAAGCCTTAACTAAAAAACTCTATGTTATATAGTTAACTATATAGGTATAATAGTCCTTAGGGCAAAGATAATTAATAATTAGATAGGTTACTTACTTTAGGTTATAATGCCACTAGAATTATCTTACTTCTAAGTAGTATCTTTATAGAACCTAATATTCTATATAATATCTATGGCGCATAGTTATAAGGGGCTTTTACTATCCTTATATCTAAGCATATCTAAGATCCTTATATTTTAGTATATATCTTTATAAATTAATCTCCCGAGCTAAGATTCTTTTAGCTTAGTAATATCCTTATTAGAATTTAGAATTCTATTATAAGATAGGCTTATCTAGTCGTATTCTTAATTAACCTTTATATAATAGCTTAGATAAATACCTTAGTATTCTTTATTTAAGCCCTAGTCTCTAAACCCGCCTAAGAGGTAGATATAATAAGTTAGTTAGATAAGGCAAAGCTAATATATTTATTATAGACTAAGTATTATACTTAACCCCCTATAATCCTATTTAGGCCCTTTAGTACTATAGCTATAATAGATTATATTCTAGAGGTATAGCTATATATATTATATAAGGGATACCATAGCTTAAGTTATATTAGTTAGATATAGGATTAGCAAGATAAGAATTAAAGAGTTTAATATCTAGCGGAAGCTATAATAACGCCTAGGAAATTATTAGTAGAGGCAAATAATAATCTAAGAAATACCGGCCCTATCCTATACTATAGTCTTAACCGCGAGAAAGACTACTTAGAATCACTAACTCAAAATATATTTTTATAGCTATACGGAGTAAATGGGTTTCCTGTCGCTAAATAAGCTATTTATAGATATAAATAGATTAAAGGTTAGGATTCTAAAGAGAAGAATACTACTCCAAAGGGTAATAAAAAATTAACTACTATATAGGGCATTAGGTCATAGATATCCCGCATAGTAACGCAATAGTATAATAATATATAAGGTTCCTAGGAATAGACTTAAGGAATAAAATAAAACCCTTAGATTCCTAGTAATAATAAAGTTTTAATAGCTTATTCTTAAAAATAAGAAATTCTTAATACTCTTATAGATTATAAGATAGCCCTAAAAATTAAAACTATAATACTATATAGCCATGGTTAGACTATATGGATAAGAACTTAACCCTAGATATTACTATAACCACTAATAGGATCTATAAAGCTAAGGAAAATAAGCATAGCTAGCTTATTATAAGGATCCTAGTAGAGAAACTAAATCAATTAAAGGGGCAAAAGCTTAGGTTATATAATAGTATTAGTATTAATAAGAAACTAAAATATTTAGATAAATTATATAAGAGACTCTAATAGGCAGGTATATAGCTTTTTTAACGAGGCAGGATATTTCCGCCATTAGGTAAAAGTTAATCGCTCTTATTAAGGTATAAATCCTAGCCTATTTATAGTCTTAGAGCTAACATTATATTAATAAGTAATATATAATTAACTATATTAAAATATCAAGTCGATAGGTATAAAGCAAGGTCTATTAATAACTAATCAAAGGGTCTATTAGTTTAATAGCCAAGGGGGAAATATAATTAGCTAGCGAGCTCTATTTACGCTTACTTATGCTATATAACGCTAGTTTCTATTAGCTCCTATCCTATCCTTTACTACGCTAATTACCTAGCTTTAATTATATTCCTTAAATATCTATGAAGTTAACCTATTCTACGCTAGAGAATTAAGCCCCTATTTACCTAGAAGTATATAAAGACGCGAGCTAAGTACTTCTCTTTTAAGAGTAAGCCCTACTAATCGGATTAATCGGTATTATTGCTGTTATTTATCCAAACGGTGATATATAGAGCCGAGCTTACTTGCTTCTAGAATATTAACTTTGTAGATAAAGACTAACTATGATGACTGACCGCGATGACGAGATTTAAAACCTCCGGCGTGAGCTAACAGAGATAAAAAAATATAAAGCGGCAGTAAGAGAACGAGAAGTAGTAATAAGAGAATAAGAAGCAGCAGTAAGAGAATATAAAGAATTAGCAAGGGCACGAGAGGAAAATCTTAGACGCGATCAATAAGATACCTTATACAATAAGTACCTATGACTTTACTATAAAGAGCTCTTTATAACCCTTAAAGTATAAGATAAATCAAAGTTATCTAATAGCAGCATAACCGATATAATAGGTAAATACTACCCTTTATAGTTATAACCTTAAGATAGATTTCTTAATAAGCAAAAATTATACTACCTTATCATTAAGGTAATACTATAAGGCTTCTATTTGCCCTTATAATTAGCTATCTATGCAATAGCGCAAGCTATAAGTAAAAGGCTAGTAGCTAGTAAGAATAACCTTAAGACTTTTAAGCATCTAGCTATAAAAGATCCCATAGAGAATATTTTTACTACGCTTAGTCCTTAATCCTAAAACCACCTAATCAGACAAGAACTTAACTATAAAGCAATTATATTTAAGAACTACCTTCTTAGCCTAATAGAAACCAATAAAATTAATCGCAATAATAATAAAATAGTCTTCGAGACTATATAAGTATAATCCGGGTTAAAGAAAAAGGTAGTATAATAATATAAAGCCTTAAGAAGAAAAGGACTAGATAGATAGTATATTTAAGCGAGGAATTTAGGGGAAAAAAAGACTATATTTCCTAGTAAGTATAAAGTAATATATAAAATCCTAGTTAAAAGTTTTTAAGCAGCTATATATAGAGAGAACTTATTTATCCACATTATCTTAAGAATCTCTAGTAGGAAAACTAGCACTAATAGGGAGAGTTATCTATAAGAATAAATTAAGAAAACAATTACTAAAGTATTAGCATAAATATTCTACTATATAATTCGACTTAATAGTAGCTATAGATACCTTACTACTAGAAAGTTACTAATCTTCTTATATATTAGAGATAATCCCATAGCGCTATATTACTATATAGCTTAGTTAGAGAATAATACCGAGGGTAAGGATAGGATAGTTAATCCTTTCTATACCGCTATTACGCAACTCACTATATTTTACTTATAGACCTACCAGTGCTCTGGGAAGTCTCATTAGTAAAGAGAAAAAGTAATCTCACTACTTAATAAATAGCTATAACTATATACTAAGATATATAGTAAAATAATAAAGGAGGAAGTATTACTAAAGTTAATACGCTCTGTCTTATCGTATACTAGGTCTATAATTACTGCTTAGAAACTTATAATAGAGCTACGACAAATAACAAGGGTATTATATAAGGACTCTAAACCCCTGCCGAAAATTAATGCTAGCGATAATAATAATAGTAATAATAAGCCTCTAGTTAATAAAGGTAAATAGGCTCAAGGTACGCGGTTATTACTATAAGTATTAGCCCTTAGCTTAAAAAAGCAAAAAGACATAACATTAAGAAATAACATATCTATAGGCAGCAAAGCATCGGAACTTAAGGCTCGACTATATTATATATGAAGATATCTACTAGGCCTTAAAGGAGATAGGCTTTTCGATAAGAAATATCTAAATATAGCTCTATATCGCCATGCTAAAGGCGACTTATCGCATCCTATTAATACCACTTATCTCAAAGAGCTATTATATACGAAACTAGCTTATCCCGTTTATTACTTTCGCTATTTAAAGCCCTTAAATAGTAATAGTAAATATAGTAATATAGGGGCGCTCTTTAAGCTAATACTTAGCTACTATGGGTATATATTTATTAAGAAAGGAATATTTGCCGCGGCTATTATAAGGTTATAATATAAAGCGGATATTTACTTATATCTAGAACTAATATAGGGTTACTTTATCCTTATTTACTTGGGTAGTATTAATTTAGAGATGCCCTACCTATTAGTATTAGCTAATATAGTTTATATATTGCTGATATTATAGGTAGGGGATATGGTTATAATAAATGATAATATTAAAGAAAAGAAGATATAACTATGGGAGCTACTTTGTAAGCAAGGCGTTATATATAATAATATATAGTAGGGGAACTTCCTCTAGAATGACGAATATAACCATATTATGCTTATTAATTTTAACTTAGTAACCCTATTGCGCCCGGCGCGATATAAATAGGTATCAAAGTTAATTAGTAAGAGGAAGAGGCATAAGCGCGACTCTAAGACCTATGTCTATTGCTATAGTAGATTATAGCACTTAGGGGGGTTTAAAGGCTATGATTAGCCTAGCTATACTGTTTTATTATAGATATCAATTTAGATCCTAAATCCCCGGCTATCTAAGCATACCGAGGTATACCTTATACCTCCTAAATATAGTAATAATATAAGTATTAAAGGTAAGTAGGGTCCTTTGGCCACCTCTGTGATAAATTGCGGCGTCGCAGCCTAATTATATTAAGGCAGAAATTACAAATAAGACCAACTAGTGCATTTGTGCTTATATCATTTACCTAACACGAGTTCTTTATGCTAGCTCTTTGTCCTTTATATAGATAAAAAAACCTATTCGTAAAGCTGCCTCGTTAGATCAAGTATATACGGTCTACCTGTGTGTGATAGAAGATTTATTGTCATTAAGAACCTCTCCCTTATAAGCCACCACGAGCTAGGACGGCTCAAGACGTGTTGTAGCCCTAAGACCTAATCCTTTCTGGCCCTCCTGGGTTACCCTAAAGTCTTAATACTTAGGGCCGGTGAGGTAAAGGGAAGAACAGAGAGAGGTTGGTAATGGATGCAGAAGAGAAGGAGATATACTGCCGTTATCACTCACTTAACATTCATATACTATTGCGTGTATCTGAGATATCTCTGCGGCAATGGACTGGTCGAGTGACCCAAAGGATTCACGCAAGGCATAATCATCTAGAGGATTCTATGGCATGGGAGATTGGATCCCTTCCAAGGATTAAAGAATAGGTAGGAGGTTTCGGCAAGATGCTGCAAGGTTTCGAGGGCACGGGGTTATGGTTGCATATGGATATCAGGAGGTTTCTCTCCTCCACGCCGCCTGGTGACAGATTCTTACCTAAATGGCGTGTCGCGGCCATGAGCTGTTCCTGTTTTTGGGCTCCATGCTGGGCTCCACTCCTGACTGCCGCCAGTATTCTTTTGCAAAAGGGGCTAGGCGAGATCTCTTAATCCTGAATCCTAACTATGATGCCTGCAGCTCACTAGTGGTATCCCAGTCCCTAACGACTTAGCACCCATGGTTCTTACAACCACAGCAAGCGATTATTCCTTACCACCAGTCATCTATCAGTAGAGTAGGAGTGCAATTATAAAATACACGAGCTCTCCAGCTACTCTAAACACTTAAAAGTCGCCTACCAGACTTCCCACCTAATACGCGCCAGATCAATATCATAAGCGCTCAACAGCGTCTTATTGCCACCTTGCCTATTTCCAAGCAAGTCTTAGAGGAATCATTCATCAATAGAGACGAATTAACAACTAAGATTCTTCCTAGTATTCGGCACACAGAAAACATATATACCCTGAACACTAGAAAGAGGGGAAGGGAAAGTAAAGAGATACAAGCAGGTACGGGAGCTCTTTTCTTATGGCAATAGATCTAATATCCTCAGCAGCAAAGCGTTTCAAAGGAAGCCCCGGGCCCTTTAGAGACTCACTGCCTACTCCATAGAAGGTAGGCTCTCATATCGAAGGGCTATTAAAAATCACGCGGGAAAAGAGACTTATTAGAGAGGAAAAATATAAGATCTTTATTAGCATCTCCATTCAATTACTCAACAACATCAAGGGCCGAATGTCTAGTAAGGGGTGGGATTTAAAGTAAGCCGTAGTTAATAACTCTAGTAATATTATAGTCGAGGTTCCGCCGGAGTTTAGACACCGCTTTCAAGATATTCTAGAAGACTTAAAAGAGACACTTACTGCGGAGATAGAACTAAGAAATTAGGGGTATATAGATAGGGCAAAGAGAGCGTCGAATCTAGATTAACAGCGTCAAGCTCTTAAAAGCAAAAGTACAGGCGAATAAAATAGTTATCAAGGATCCGAGAGGTAGCGTCCCCCCGGCTATCTTTGAGAATACTATATATATCTCTATTCCTTATATCGAGTACACTAATCCCTAGTTTAATATTATTATTAGGAACTTGGTTCTAGAGAGCGATAACTTTATGCTAAGTAAACTAGTCTCTTTATAGTTACTTCTATATAACTATATAGTTACAGTAGGGTGCGGGTTTAGTATTAGTAATCTATTATTATAATTTTACTAAGAATATCTAAAAGTAGATTAACTATGGCGAGTATAAAGTATAGTACTAGCCCTAATATTACCCTTATCCTCTTCTAATAGTAATAATATCTATATGCCTTAAGATTTAGGTATTAATAACCTATTTTATAATTAATTTCTAGCCTCTCTTAGAAGATTTTCCTTAATTATTTTTATTTTAGTATCTAATTTTAACTAAAGTTTATATTTACTTAATAATTATATATATATAACTAATATATTACCCTAAGGTCTATTATATTATTAATTATATCTAGATACTTCTCCCTAAGTACCTCTTATTAAAGATCTAATACTTTATCCTTTAATCTCTTAGCCTTATTATATTAGCCCTATATATAATATATATAATAAGCGAGTTAGACGCATAAGCGAGTTAGATAAAAATCCCTTAAGCTCCTATCTCTATATCTAATTAATTATTTCTTAACTTAACAAATATATTATAATTAAATTAAGAGGCAAATATTATCCTTGCCCTTTAGGCTCTTTAAAATAATCTTAAATTAGGTATTTAACCTACTATATAGCTTTATAAAGTCCGCCTTAGTACCCTCTATAACCGACTCTATAGTAAACCTTCTTAAGATAATATTATACTAAATTTATAAAAATTATTTAATCTAGAGGAATAGATAATTATTAAGTATATTTTTAACTTAAATTCGCGAAGATTTCCCCTGTGATTTTATAATATTAAAGAAATAACTAATTAATTACTTACTAACTATAATATATTACCTATTAATAAGCATTAAGCTTCTAACTTTATTAAGTAATACTTAAAGCTTAAGATATATTTGAATTAGAAATATAATTATTAAAGGGCTAAATATAAAGATTTAATTATTATTTGCGATTAATTTAGGCTCATAGAAAATATAATTACTAAATATAATATTACCCTTACTAATATCTATAACTTTAATAAAACTAGCTTTATAATAGGTATTATTATAAGCAGAATAGTTATTATAAGCGCAAAAAGACATAGGAAGGCAAAATCAATCTAGCTTAAAAACTAGGAATAAGCTATAATTATTTAAGCTATTAATATAAAAGGCTAGTTAATCTAACTATTTATTATAGTTATAGGCTAATATGACCTCGCTAACTAATATAAAAAAAGTAATCTCTTAGGCGATTAGGCTATTATAATGCCTTAAAATAGCTAGACTAATAATAATATAAGTCTTAAATAGCTAAAGCACTTTAATTAGCACATAAAGGCCTAATTAACTAATTACTGTTATCTTTTAATCCTTAATAGGCATAAAACTTATTACTTGGTTAAATTTAAAAAATATTATAAAGAAAACTATATTATTACGCTTTATATACTAGCTTATTTATCTTATCTGCTCTAGCCTCTTAATGTTAGGTGCTTTAGATCGCTTAAGAAGGCCTATAGTCGGCAAATAGAGCATCTAAGTAGATACTCTATAACCTATATTTCTAAGACTAAGTTGTTTCCTACCTTTTACGCCGCCTATTAAGCTATAATAATAGAAAGTAATATCAAGGGGGGTTTTAAAGGGGCCAGGTATATTTCTTTAGACCTAGAAAGTATTATATTAAAGCTTAATATATAGCTGTAGACTCTAATACTTATTAAAGAGAAGGCTAGCCTTCCCGACCCTTAGGTCTTAAAGACCCCAAAGACTATGCCTAAGATTAATTCTTAGTCTAAATACCTTAAAAGGCAAGTTAAGAGATATTAGAGTAGCTTACTAGTATCTATTTTAGAGGCTAGTAAGTTATTTTCTAAGGGAATAAAGGTAATAATATATAAAATAGTATTATTAAAGTCTAAGAATTAGATTATTTAATAGGCAAATAAGACCCTTAATAAATAGCATAGAGTAAAAAGAATGCGCCTATAAAATAAAGGAAAGATAATTATAGATAAGGGAAGAGAAGTAATTAATTAAATAGATATTAATACGTAGAGAGTGGCTAAATTGTTAAGAAGTAGTAGTTAAAGAGAGCTAATATAAGCGAAGGAAAGGTATTATAGAATATGCGGTAAGACTAGCTATAATATAAGAATATATTACATAGTTATCGCGATATCTAGAGAAGAGTATAGCAGTTAATTTTAATTAAATATATATTTTATTTTATTTTTATTCTATATTGTCTCTTAATAGTCTTAATTTTTATCTGACTTGCTTATGCGTCTGACTCGCTTATTATATATATTAATATATTATCGCGAGTAATATTATCCTTTTAATTATATCTAAATACTTCTCCTTAAATACCTCTTATTAGAGATCTAATATTTTAACTAAGATCTCTTTAGCCTTATTATATTAGCCCTACTTATAATATATTATTATAAGTTTTATTATACTCTTAATTATATTTAGATATTTCTCCCTAAGTATATTTTACTAGAGTTTTAATACCTAATTATTTACTAGCTTTTTCTCCCTTTATTATTCTTTATTATATAAAAAGCATAATATTTTTTAAAGTAAAGCTATTATCTTAATCTCTATCTCGCTTATCTCTGCCTACTCTCTTACTTATATAGCATATATTATATATTACTTATAGTATACCTATAACGTGTATAATAAGTATGCGGCGTATTTTTCCCAGAAACTCTCACCTTTTCATTTAAACACACATTTCTCAACCACCTAACATATCACAGTTAAATACCGAGGCAAAGACCCTTCTTGCCCTTCAAGCCCTTCAAAATGACCCAAAATTAAGTATCCGACGCGCTGCTAGCATCTATGAGGTCAAGGAGCAAAGGCTTCATCGCTGACAGAATGGCATTCAATCTCGACGCGATTTGATCCTAAAATCGCGTCGCCTATCTAATCTAGAGGAACAGATCATTATTTAGTTTATTCTCGACCTAAATTCGCGAGGATTTCCCCCGCGACTACGTGGTATTGAAGAAATAGCTAATTAATTCCTCGCTAACCGCGACGCATTACCTATCAGTAAGCGCTAGGCTTTTAACTTCATTAGGCAATACCTAAAGCTTAAGACATATTTTTTTTCGTAAATATGGCTATTAGAGGGCTAAATGCGAAGATATAGCTATTATTCGCAATTAGTTTAGGCTCATAGAGAATATAATCACGAAATATAGTATCTAACTAGTAGATATCTATAACTTCGATGAGATTGGCTTTATATTGGCTTAATTGTAAGCGGAATGGTTATTATAGGCGTAGAAAGGCGTAGAAACCTGAAATTAGTATAGCCTAGAAACCGGGAATGGGTTATAGTTATCTAGGCGATTAATGCGGAAGGCTAGGCGATCTAGCCGTTCATTGTGGTTGCGGGCTAATATTACCTCGCTAGCTGGTACTAAGAAAGCAACCTCCCGGGCGATTGGGCTATTGCGATGACTCAAAATGGTTAGACTGATAACAATATAGGTCTCGAATGGCTAAAGCACTTTGATCGACACATAAAGGCCCAATCAACCGGTGGCTATCGTCTTCGGATCCTCGATGGGCATGAAAGCCACCACTCGACCGACTTTGAGAAATATTGCGAAGAGAACAACATCATTACGCTTTGTATGCCGCCTCATTTCTCTCAATGAGGTTGTGGCCATTGCTGAGAAGATTACAGGTACGTGGTTCAGTTATATCAAAGCGCTAGAGTTTATCGATTGTAACACAACACAGGCGAGAAGTTCCGCATCACTCACGATAGCATTGAGGACATCAAGGCTGGAAGGGCTACCCCCGTGTCCGCAAATGTTGGCACATACAGTGGAATCGACCCTGCAATGATAGCCGTAAAGATTGGTAAGGTCGTTATCCATGGAGCAATGCGACTACCGGAGGAGAATCGTCTGAATAGCAGATACCCCGAAATGGTGCCTATGAGCGTTGGAGAGTTGATGACGAGGGCATGGTCAAAGCAGTAGACAAGTCAGTATGGCTATGCATCAACCCGGCTGCATGGGCAACAAGACCGTACTCATACTCCATGAAACAGCAGGACTCTGCGCGTGCGACCTTGTGGTACCAAGAGTTTTGTTAGAATCCTAACAAATTCAATGAAGTGTACATAACTTGAGACCTACTCTTAGGGTGAAGCCTATGTCAGCTACGCACGGGAAGTAAGGAGTGGACCATCGCGTCAAGGCTACCGCCTTCGAGAAACGTGGCGGGCGGGAGAATGTTAGTCTTGTTACTTGGCCGGATGAGTTGATAAGAGAACGTCCATAGATCTCAGACATGTCCCTTCTACCTCTTTTTCCGAGCGCAGGTGCTAGAGAAGTAGGGTATTCCTTTACGGGCAAACTTATACAAGGACTAACCTTCCCCGAAATGTGCTGTGTTGATATCCAATTCAACTCAACTCCACTATCCATCGTAAGCTGGCCCGTCTTTCTTTTCGGGTGGGCGCCATTTCCGCAGAGCCCCTAACTTTCCTAATTTGTTCCTTTGCCTATATCTAAATAAACTCTACTCTCCATGTTAACATGAAGTGTCTTCTGATCATGGCAACCATGCTCGCCGCACTGATCGACAGCCTAGCAGGGCTGCTGCATTCGTAGGATACCACATGTTACTTGCGAAGCGTCTTTAGCGAAGGGAGCGAGGAGTATCTATATATACACGCAGTGTGTCCAACAACCAAGTCAAGTAACTTGGTTGGTTGAGGCGGGGCCCCATATGTAGCCATCTGGCCTATGAGATCCGTTCTCCTGGGGGCAATAAACACTGATGCTGATGATGTGGGCCCCCCACCTCAACCAACCAAGTTACTTGACTTGGTTGTTGGACACACTGTATACACGTTCGTTTCGCGCCCGTCCGTAAAGGGGCCCGACCCCGCTGCCGCGAAGCATGGCTCCCTGGGGCCGGCCCGCGCAGGCGGGTCCTTACTTGGGGTCGCGGAAGACTGACTTGCCGACCGCCTTAGCGGCGGCGATGGCGCTGGAGAGACCGTACTGGGAGGCGATGCCGTCGGCGCGGTGGACGGCGTTGAGGTTCTTGACGACGACGAACTGGAAGCATGTCGCGGAGCCCTGGCGGGAGGCGATGGTGGACCAGGCCAGGAAGAGCTGCCAGATGCGGTACCAGCGCTGGCCGTACTTGGCGGCGATGGTCTCGTGGTTGCCGAGCCAGTTGCGGTACCAGCGCCAGATGGTGGCGGAGTAGTGGACGCCGACGGTGTCGATGCTGAGGAGGGGTTGTTAGCAGGCATGTCGGAGAGAAGCAAAGAAAGGGACAAGAAAGGGGAACGTACCTCTTGCACTCCCAGCCGGCCTTCTCGAGGCAGCTGACGTAGTACCAGAGCGGGGTGGAGGCATCGGCGCCGGGGAAGATATACTTGTTGAGGTACAGGCCCCAGATGAAGTCCTCGTACTGCCAGGCGCGGCGCAGGCCGGAGAGCTGGACGTACATCACACCGTCATCCTCGAGCAGGTCGTAGCACTGGCGGAAGAAGGCGGTGAGACGGCGGATGCCGACGTGCTCGCCCATCTCGAGTTGGGTGATCTTATCGAACTTCTGGCCGGCGGGGATATCGCGATAGTCACTGACGAGAATGCTGGACTGGGACTCAGGGATGCCGCTGCGGCGCAGGCCGTCGTTACCCCAGGCGGCCTGGTTGCGGGCGAGGGTGACGCCGGTGGCGTGGGCGCCGTAGTTGACCGAGGCAAAGCGGATGAGGGTCCCCCAGCCGCAGCCGATATCGAGGAGGCGGTCGCCCTCCTTGAGGTTAATCTTCTGGAAGACGGCGGCGAGTTTGTTATCCTGAAGCTCTTCGAGGGTCTCCTCGCGCTCGAGGTCGTTGATGATGCCAGTAGTGTAGACCATACGGGGGCCGAGGAACCAGGCGTAATGGTCGTTGCCGCGGTCGTAGTTAGGGCGGATCTGCTCTTCGTCCTGGGCGCGGCTGTGGACGACAATGTCGCGGAAGAAGCCGAAGATAATAAAGCGGATGACGGGCCAGGTAAAGTTGAAGGTGGCCCAGTCGTGGCGGTACTCGAGGACCTCGAGGCAGTCGCCATTGAAGTCAGCCTCGCCGTTGAGGTAGAGGGAGTAGAAGGTCTCCATAGGGACCTTATGCCGGCCCCTCCAGCGGTCGCGGTCCGACGCGTTCTTGAAGGTGAGATATGTCTCCACGGGGCGGCCGGGGAGGCGAGTCTTCTCGTTGGTGCGGGGTGAGTAGTTGGAGGTGAAGTACCAGACGACGATGAGGATGGGGAAGAACAGCACGATGAGGAAGAAGAAGAAGGTTATCAGGCCACCGCCGAACGACCAGGCCAGGTAGCCGGGTACGCCGACCAGGAGGCCGAGCAGGACGTTGGTGGGGAAGGACTCATTCCCAGGGCCCTCGCCGGGGAGGGGGGCATTGGCGATGGTTGGATACTGCGCAGCGCGGGAATGACATTAGCTTTTTGATGCCGATTTACGAGGGGGGGATCGGAGGCGCTGCCGGAGAGGCCAATGGACAGCTTGGGGGAAGCTCTTACGCTGGTGACCTTGACGCCGCAGTCCTGGCCAGTATCAAACTTCTTAGGCGCTGGGGGAGGAGTCTTGATGAAGGTGATATCGCCCTCCAGCTCCTCGCCGTTTCGTTTTTCAGACATGGCGGGCGACGACGTGTGGGTAGGTGTTGACTGACGGTGTATAGGAGAAAGGAGAAGTAGGAAAGGGGGAAGGAGGGAGGAAAAGAAAAATAAAACGACAAGGGCTCGACTGGACACGACAGCACTGCCGAATCGAAGAACTAGTTTCCCGGGGCTGGTTTGAAATGGGTTGGGTTGGCGGGTTTATACAAGGGTTGTGGGTTTGGGAATTGTGTTCAGAGTTGTCGATGGGAGCTTGGGCCGGAGACTCTGAGCTACGTTAGGGAAATGCACCAAGGTAGTCCCGGAGCGGTAACGAAGAGGTGCTGACCGCCTTCGCCGGAGCCCGCGGGGCCGCGCTGGACTTGCGCTGGACCCAGGGGCGGTGAGCCGGGTGGGCTCCGAAAAACCCGGCGCCCCGGCACATTCTGGACGCGGCCAGTTGCCCCCGAATCTGTCATATAGGACATGCGAATCGGGCTCCCCCCAGGCTTGAGTCCTAGGGGACTCGATGGAATTCGCGCGGGTAGTCAATAGAGGCATTTTATTTTATTAAAATTCAATTATAATAATGCATCTAGAGATATATATATAAAATAATAGAGAAGAAAGTAATTAATTAATTAATTTCTATAGAGTTATTTTTAATTTTATTATTAGCTAATAGATGTGACAATCGTGTGTTTCCCAAGGGATAAACCTGGTCATGCTAGGTTTATATTGGCAGAGAGTGCAGGGCATAGTCTAAGCAGTAAGGGTATAAGTCACATCTAGTAATATGCTTAAGGGTATTAAGTATAACTAAGTTATATTAATAGCTAAAGTAGCTACTATATAAGAAGTATAAATAAGTATATTTTATATACTTAGCTTCTATAAGTAAAGCTAATTATAATAAGATATAATATTATCTTAGGACTAAAGCGGCCTAGGGATAATATTAGTCCTAGATATATCAGTCTTGATATAATTAGTATATAGGGGTTAGGTTTTTTATAGAGACTATGTGATATAGGCATAAAGGTTATATTATAATATTTCCCCTCTATTAGGTCTTATCCTTGTATACAAAGCAGATATAAACTAGCCACTAGCTAACCCCGATTAGGATTAGTTTTACTTATAAATTATAACCACCGAGGCTACTGGCTAACCTAGATTAGGCATAGTAGTAAAATATTAATTGCGCTTAATTTATATTCTGCTATTTTGCTCTTCTCTTAATTACGCCTGATTTATATTTTATTATTTTGCTCTTCTCTTAATCACGCCTAATTTACATTTTATTATTCCTCTCTTACTTATTTTTATCTTAATCTTTACTTTAAAAGGTATTTCTATAAATCCTTTTAAAACCCTATAAAAAATATACTACTAATTAGTTTACTATTAATATATATTCTAATAGAGATATTCAAAGAGATAACCTATCCTACTATCCCCTAAAGCCCTAGCTCCTCTGCTAGCTTAATAATTATATTCTTACCTCTATATCGCGAGCTAGAATAGAAACCCTTTTCTTTCTCTCTTTGCTCCTTAATAACGTCTTAAGTTATAACTACTAGAAGAGTGCCTAGTATCCTCTTTTGGTTAATTACTATTAAGAGCAAAGAAGGCATAAGGCCTAAATTCTTAAGTATATTACCTTTTCCTTAAGCTTAAGCTTAAGCCTCTATTTCTCTTAAGTAAAGAGATATTTTATCCTTATCCCATAGTAGTTTACCTATATTAAATAATATACTCTTAGGTTAATAACTAAGAGGCAATACTTTAGGCCTATATTTCTTTACTAAGTAGGGGTTATTATTATTACTTTTACTTAGAGATCACTTAGGGAGCTTTAGACTCTTAACCTAAGACTCTATTAGGCTAGTATTATTAATTAAGTTATTATTATTGACTTAAGCTATTAATATTAGGAATAAATTATTTTATATACTTATTAATATTCCCCTAAGAGAGATTACCTTATACTTAATTATTAACCCCTAGATTTACTAAGCAATAAGATCTAAATTATGCATTAATTATCCCTTTAGCTCTCTTATTAACCTTATTATTAAGTTAACTTAATAAGTAGTTAATATACTTAACCTTAATATATTATTAATATATAATATATTATACCTCGCGATATCATATAAGAAGTAATTAAAATAATTTACCTTAGTCTAACTATCTTTAATATCTTATAGGAATACCTAAAGTCTCTATTTAAAGCCTTAGTTTACTTAAGATATATTAGTTAGAAATTAACCTATAAAAGGCCCTATATTAGTAAGTCTTTTTTTAAAATTATAAGGTTTTAATAATTAAGTTAGAGCTCCTAATATAATTAATGCTAGAGATATTAGCGCTAAAGTTACTAGTAGTAGAGTTACTAGTAATAGAGTTATTAGTAGTAGAATTATTAGTAGTAGAGTTACTAGCACTAGAGTTATTAGCATTAAAGTTATTAATACTAGAGATATTATTACCTAAGCTAAAGTAATTAAAGCTATTTAGACTTAAGGCTATAGTTTTACTATAACCTAAGTTATTACTATAGGAGTTACTATTATAGGAGTTATTATTATAGGAGTTACTATTATAGGAGTTATTATTATAGGAATTACTATTATAAGAGTTATTATTATAAGAGTTATTATTATTAGATTTATTATTATAGGAGTTACTATTATAAGAGTTGCTATTATAGGAGTTACTATTATTAGATTTATTATTATAAGAGTAATTATTATAAGAGCTATCTTTCTAGTAGTTATTATTACTAAAGTCTTTATTATTATACCCTTATAATTAAAAGCCTAAGATAGCTTTAATAGCACTATAGGCTTTCTCTTAGCTTTTAATAAAAGCATTTAAAGACTCTTTATATTATTATTACTAATTATACCGCTAAACTTAATATTATACTTAGGATTTATTAGCGCATTATTAACCTAGCTTACTTTATATACCTTAAACTCCTAGATTATCTCCTTTATTTTATATAGCTTATTAATCCTAACTAGCATAAGTAGTTTTACTTCTTTCTAACTCTATATTAAGGTATTAGGCAAAGGGTTAATCTAATAAGTAATAACTTAGTTCTCTTAGTAATTTTATATAAGCTTTATCTTTACTAATAAGAGAAATTATACTCCTCCTAGGTTAATAAAAATATCCTTAGGCTAAAGTTAAGGTCCTTGCCTATATTAATAGTAGATAAGTGATTAATCTAATGCCTCTATTAATACTTTTCTTAATTAATTATAAATACTTATATATAAGAAAGAAAGTATAAACTCTAATTTATCCTTATATATACTCCCCTTTAACCCCCTCTTTTTTAGCTTAGTAATCTAGTCCTAGTAAGAGATATTAAACCTATTTATAATATTCTACTTCTTCTTATTAAACTCAATAAGTTTAATCTTAACCACTTATCTAAGAGCATTAAATAAGACTCTAATAAGACTTCGCATATTAATATAGAGCGTTATAAGAGAGAGATAGCTATATTCTTAACCTCCTTCCTATAGCGTAATAGGTAGGGCAATAATATCAAAAGGGTATAATAACCTAGCCTTAGTTATAGCTATCTTCTATGCTATAGAAATCTTATAAATATGCCCCTCCTTCCCGTCCTCTATTATATTATATATAACAAGAATAGACTTTCTTTTATTATAATAAAAGCTTGCCTAATAGAAATTCTAAATATTAACTATACTAATTATAAACTATCGATTAAACTATTCTTCTTTAAGGTTAACTAAGGTCTTAAAACCTATCTTTACCTTTGTTTCCTTACCTAGAAGATTAACTCTTTCTTTATACTATATATTATGCCTTTTATCCCCTACTTTTAGGTTCTTAATAATATAACCTTACACTTAGAGCTATTCCCTTATAATACTAATCTTAGACTTATTACTATATTAGATTATTATAAGGTAAGTAATAAGCCTAGCGCTTATTACTAATTTCTTACTCCCCTCTTTTATATCTAAATATAAGCGCTAAAGTTCTATATAGTAATTAGGCTATTTATAATAAGGTATTATACCTTTATATATAATATTTAACTTTTTAAAAAAGTTAAGTTTAATAAAATTATTACTCTTATCTAGCTATTTTTTATTATTAACCTAAATATAAGACTAATCTTCTTAGTATTACTATTAAGCTAGTTAAGAGAGATATATCTCACCTAAGTTAGCCTTAATTTACTTCTCCTTACTCTTATGAGGGAGACCTTATCCTTTTATCTCTCCTAGAATATATCTAATATATAAATAATCTAAATTAATAAGATTAAAATATAAATCTCTTTATATACTTATAAGACTAAAGGATTATCTTTTCTCCTTAGAGGTAAAGGCTATAATTATATTTTAGCCTTAGTAAGTTAAGTTAAGTATAGGTATAATTAAATATAATTAAATATAATTAAATATAGTTAAATATAGTTAAGTATAGTTAAGTATAGTTAAGTATAGTTAAGTATAATTAAATATAGTTAAATATAAGTTATATAATAAAATTAAACCTTTTTTCTTTATTTAAATTTAAAGTATTTTTTTATTTATTTTTATATTTACTTTTATTTATAATAAATATAAATTATTTTTTTTTATTACTTTATAAACCTTAGCTTTTTATTTCTTTATAACTTATAAATAAAACCTTTCTTTCTTTTTATAACTTAAAAATAAAATCTTACTTCCTTTTTATTACCTATAAATATAATCTAAACTTTAATCTATTACCTATAAATATTATCTCTCTTTTTTTATTACTTTTATTTAAACCCTTTTATTTTACTATAAATTCCTTCTTTTTTTCTCTTTTCTTTACTTTCCTATTTAGCCTCTACCTTATCACTTACTATAAATTAACTTACTTAGACCTAATACCTTAAGATTAAGATAAAAAAAGCTAAGACTTTAATATAATATATTAAAGATTTCCTTAATACTACTAAGGCATCTAACTTTTAATAAGAGACCTAACTAAATTCCTATAATAAAGGCAATATTTTTCCCTTAAGATACTTAGCTCTCTAACTCTACCCTAAGGAAATTAAGCTTTATTTCTCTTTTTTTACTTATTAGCTCTATCTTAGTAAAGGCATTAATCGACTTAGTTACCTAAAATAAATCGAGATTACTCTTTGCGATAATACCTCTCTTATAAACTAATAGTTATATATAAGAAAATAAGATATAAATTTTAAAACCTTTATTAATAAGTCCTACTCTAGCTTAATCACTAACGCCAAACTAATATATATCCTAGCTAAGATTAATAGCATAAATAGATAGTTTATTTAGTAGGTTATAAGTAAGTACTTAGCATAAGAGGTATTACTTATAGCTCTATATAGAAAACCTAACCTAATTATATACTAATACTATAATATAACCTTTCTTAATATAATTACCTTATTAAAAAAGTATATACTCTACCCCTTCTATACTTATATCTCCCTTAAGGGATTCTATTAGGGTATATATACTAATTATATTTAACAAGAATAAGGTTATTATTACTTATAAATATTCTTTTAGAAATACTAGCCTAATATTACTATATAAGAGACTATAACTTAGTTAACTTATCTATATTTAACTTACTTACTTTTATAGCTTAGATAAAATATCTAAACTAATCTTATACCTTAAGATAAAGTAATAATATAAAAGAATATTAATCCCGCCTAATTATTAAACCAATTTACCTAAGCTATATCTTATATCTTACTCTAAAATATCTATTACTCCTAACCTATACTACTTATCTTTTATACTTAGCCTTTAATAACGCACCCCTACTAGCCCGGTCTACTAAGAAAATAATCACTTCACTAAGGTTAAACCTATTAGACTCGCTCTAAATGCTTATACTTAGCAGCTTAGCCTCCTTCTTAGTCTCCTTCTCGGCCTTAGCCTTAGCCTTCTTTAGCGCCTCCTTAGAGGGACTAGCCTTACCGGCCTTATTACCCTCAGCGGAAAAAAGAGCAATAGGCTACTTAGTAGGGGTATTAGCTATAATAAAGTTATTACTTTAAAAGAGAGTAGATTTTTTAGCGGGGTATCTTTGCTTAAGGCATAGAATAATTACTAGTAGGGGGAGATCGAGGAAGAAATAGGGTTAGTAATAAGTTAAGATAAATTAAATTAACTAAGAGTTAGGGATATAAGAGATAATATTAGAGTAAAAACTAGGTAATAAAAATAGTAATAAATATAAAAGAAATAATAAAATATAAATCATAGTTAATCTAGAAATATAATCCTAGCTATTATACTAAGGTAAGATATTATATTACTAAAATATAATATAACTCTATCTATAAGTAATAGATTAGACATGATTTATATTATACTATTTTTCTCTTTACTTACCTTATTATTTATAAAATAATATAACTTTTCTAAGAAGAGGAAAAAGCAGGTTATATAATATAATTTAAATCGCGCCTAATTAAGAAGTTAAATATATACCTAATAAGTATAGGATTACGTATATATATTAAGCGAGACTATGCCCCTTTATATATATAGGCTATTCCTTATTAGGTTAAGCTAGGATAAAGCTATAAAACTAATTCCCTCTTACCTCCCTTAACTTAATTTTTTTTTCTTCCTTATCCTCTTCCTACTAATACCTCCTAATAATAACTAAATCGCGCCTAATTTATATTTTACTATTAATATATATAGCCTAAAGCCTAGACCTAAGTCTAGCTATTTTCTTATTATACCGCCTAAGTTAGCTAATAAGGGCAAAAATAAAAAAAAACTCTTATTAAAGAAAAGTAACTATAATTATATTAATATCTAATAAATTTCTAATTTCTTTCTTAATAAGACCTATCCTACTTAGTACTTAAATACTAACTATAGCATATTTAATATTATTATCCTCTATGCTATTATAATAAATAAAGGAAAATATTCTTATAAAAATAACTAAGAGAATAATAATAACCCTTAAGGTATTTACCTCCTTATTACTTTAAATATAACTCTTAGCAATATAACTCTTATTACTTTTTATAATAACTTTAAAAATAAGAGTAATTATATCTCCTTTATTAATAATCCCTATAAGTCTACCTTAAGTTTAGTATATTTTGCCCTTCTCTTCCTTCCCCTACTACTTATATAGTATAATATAAATTAGGCCTAATCTACTTTTCTATATTACGCCTGATTTATATTCTACTATTTACGCTTTATTGCTTATATAGCATAATATAAATTACGCCTAATCTACTTTTCTATATTACGCCTGATTTATATTCTATTATCTATGCTCTACTACTAACTCCTCTATAATAGCTAATATTATTAATCCTCTTAGTTAAGTAATAAAAGAAAAGTTTATTATTATATCTATTAAGAGAGAAATTAAAAATAAAGAATTAGGTTAAAACCTTAATCCTTTTACTCTAAATCCCTAGTAAACCAAGTTTTATAAATAGATCTAGTAATACTTAAATACTATTAATTCCTACTCTAATGCTAAATAATAAAAAATTAATAAAGCTAAGTCTTAAGATAAGGCTAAGATTAAAATAATTATACCACATTTAATCCATATTATTAAGCTTTATACTAAGTCTATTAAGGTCTAAGATATAATTTATAAGATTATTTATTGCTATTTAATCCCTATATTTATCCCTATCTTTAATAACTTCATCAGCATTAATAAGAAAAACCCTTAAGATTTTCCTAATACCGCAGCTACTATCCTAGTATAAGCTACTTAGATTCTTATCTTTATACCCACCGCCTAAAACCCCGATATTAAGTACTCCTCCGATAAAGATATATATCTCTATTAATACCCTCTAGGATATAGACCGAATTAGGAATATACCGTCGCCGATAAGTTCTCTCTTAAGGACCTAAACCGTGCTATCTATATAGTGTTTACGTTCTAGAATCATCGCAATAGGAATATCGTCCTCCTCTCTAACTAGCCGGCCAAGAAGATAGCAAACTCTAAGTGGCTTAGCTACTACGATCTTACCTGGGTTCCCGATGATAATATCATTAAAGGTTTTGATATACTTATCGATGCCGTCGTCGATGACTAGCTGACGGTTAAAGAGGAGATGCTTAACCAGCGCGACAGAGATAAGGCTAGCCTCGGTGCTACCTTTATAGCTATATTCGACGGCAAACCCGCTATGGCTCTTTAACCCTACCTTCTACCCCTTAATAACCTCGCAGGCATTGATTTCTATGAATCTATTATAAGCTACGTCGGCTCTAGTAACCTTACTAAGACGCTAATAGACAGAGCTCTTACCTTAAACGCTAAATATATACCTAAGATATCTAAGACGAGATTTAGGCAGGTTATTAATATTCTAAAGCGTATTTACGATATCCCCGACCCAATAGAGAAGATTAAGTAGATTAAGGGCACCCTTACTATGGTAGAAGGATTAGTCGATTAGGAACTTCTCGATAACTATATCTCCAAAGTCTGCGATAACGACGAGATAATTAAGTATACCTAAGACCACCCTAGTAAAATAAACGCACTCGCCGCTTAGCTTCGCAGATAAGCTACTCTTAAGTTCTTTATATTATTACTTTAACCTAGCTAGATATATAATCTAGACGAGCTTTGCGATAAATATAAACTCTCTTATTAGCCTAAGATTTATCTTAATAATAATAGAAAAGAGATTTAGCTATTTAAGCCTCACTAGGTTATCAGTAAGTTACCCTCTTATTTATATATAGCATAATATAAATCACGCCTAATCTAGATTTCTATATCACGCCTAATTCATATTATGCTATCTACCTCTCCTCCTTTATCTACTAATCCTCCTAGATACCGCTATAATAATCAAAAGAGTAGAATCTTTAATATAATATATATTCCTCTTAAATACTATAGGCATAGGTAAGACTTATATTTACCTTCTCTCTATTTACCTTAGCGCTAGATAATTAAAAGAGAGATAAGATACTAGAAAAGATATTAAGTATTACCTAAGTCTTATTATTACTTTAGTGAATTCTCTTATTTAGATATATATCGAGATAAAGAATTATTTCCCTAATATAAATATCCTCGTCTTTTATAGCTAATATATTACCTTTTTTAATAAAGGTATTAAGGTTTATAAGATAAATAAACTAATCTATTATATCGCTAATCTAAATAAAAAAAAGCCCTAGGTATTTATCTTAATTACCCCTAATCTATATTCTACTAACTTACCCTAGACTAATTATACTATTATCCTTATCTCTTATACTATGCTCTCTTATCGCTTTTATATAAAAGAGAAATACCTCTTTATCTTTAAAGAAAAATATATCCTACCTTTTATAATAAAGCATTAAAAGTAATTATAGAAGTAATTATAAAAGAAGCAAGATATAACTTATACTAAAGATTCTAATAATAATAGTAATAGCAAGGATCCTAAGATAACCTAAGATATTATAAAGCTTAATAATAGATATTAGAAAAAGGTTATCTAGTATATATCTCATTAGATTAAGGCTAATATAATTAACTTTATTATTAACCTCTCTCTCGCTAATAGTAACCTAGTTATATACCACCTTAAGAATAACTATATCCCTAAACTTCGCTTTAACTTCTTAGTTATTAATAAAGTATAGCTTACTAAGAAAGCAAATAATAGTTATAATAATATATTTCGCTATTTTAAGTAGTCTATTATTCTCTAGGTTACTAGAACCCTACTCTCTAGCTCCCTTAAGGATATAATCTTACCCTTATCCCTTATATAATAGGCAATAGGCATTAAATAAATACCTCCCACGCATCTTATAGGTTAGCTACTAGGTTTATACTCGCTTAAATATAACCCCCTCCGCAAGGAGAATACCTTTAGCCCTTAATATATCACTAAGGGCATTTTTTATTATAATTACCTTAAGTATAACCCCAATGCTAAGAAGCTTATAGCATTCTAGGAGTTAAATAAGGCACCTATCTAGATCTTATATCTAGATATCTACCATGCTACTAGCCGAGAGCACTACTAGGGTTCTAACCTTACTAATTAGGTCGTGCGTAGTATCTTTAAGCGTATATATATACGCCGCATAATGCGCTTATCTATTATGCTGCCTAATAGCGAAAAGACCTACCTCGCTATTAACCTTAAGGGATCTAAAGTCTATATTATTAAGCTTAGGTTTTACTATAAGCTTACTCCTGATATTAAGTCGCGTGGTATATAGGCTACTAAGGAACTCTTTATTATTAGTGATCCTAGTAATGCTATCCCGAGCTTAAGCGCTGCTATTACCTATTCTAGTGCTATTAAGTTGATTAGCATAGAGGTATTACTAAACTTTAGTATTTATTACTATGCCCTCTTTATTGCCTTTAATTACTATAATATTAAGGTCCTTAAAGACGAGAATACCCTTATTAGAGGTTATATCGAAGATATTTGCTTTATATCTAATTCCCTTCTTAACCTTAATATCTCGCTTATAGAGAGCTAAATAAAAAAGATTTATGTTGCTAAGAGTAAGGATAATAAAGTTATTATCGGTATTAACTATGTTGCACGCCTAATCTATAATAATATTAATAGTAGATTAACTTATTACTATAACCTTAGTTAAGAGGATAAGTACTTACTTACCCCTATTAATCGTATTAGTATAATCCACTAAGTAATTACTAAATCTCTTATCCTAATCTAGATATTAGATCTCCTCTATAAGTATATAATAAAGCAGAAGAAATATATCTTCCTTTTTATTAATACTCTATAGCTATAATAGTAAGTATTTACTTAATATAATCTAAATTACGCCTAATTTAGACTTCTATATCGCGCCTAATTTATATTATATTATCTACCTCCCTCCCCCTATTTTACTTACTAATATCTTAAAGTATTATTATCTCTCTCCTTACTTATGTGACGGTTGTATGTATTCCCAAGGGATAAACTGGTCGTGCTGGGTTTATATTAGTAGAGAGTGCTAGGCATAGTCTAAGTAATAATAGGTATAAGTTATATCTAGTAATATGCTTAAAGGTATTAAGTATAACTAAGTTATATTAATAGCTAAGGTAGCTATTATATAAGAAAGTATAATAAGTATATTTTATATACTTATTATAGTTTAGCTAGACTAATCGTTTTAATATTTAGTCTAGGGTAGGACTAATGTTTTTATTATTTAGTCTTAAGACTAATAGGAATAAAGTTTAGTCCCTTTGGTCCCTTACTTAGTTAGGGTATTCTACTAGGCTTCCTTGCCTAGCCTATATTATAGCTATAATATAAGGTCTCTCCTCTATTAGTCTTATTCTTAAGACTAGTTTTAGCGATTAAGTATCATTAGTAAGTAACTTTAACTTATAAAAATCTTATCTCTTATTAATATAATATTAGGCCGAGTTTCTAAGTATATTTCCCTTTATAAACTTTCTAAAATATAAGGTTTTTTTTCTTATATTAAGGCTTTTAGTTCTAAGATTATGCCTTATATTTGCTATTTCTATCGGGGTCTAGCCTATAAGGTAATCTCTAGTTATTTTAATTATTATTTTAATTATATTAATATAAAGGTTATATATAATAGGGCTAGAGTAGCTTCTTTCTATAGGTATATATTAGCTCCTTTATAGTAGTTTATTAATCCTAGTAGTAGCTAAGAATATCTAGGAGCATAAGTATCTAGAGGATAAGGAGGCTAAGGTAAAAGCTACTTTTAAGGAGGTAATAGCTAAATTTATTTATATTTAGAAATAAAAAAGATTATTTAAAGCGCAGGGTAATAAGGCTTTTAAGCGTAGGTTATGCGCTTTAGAGGAATTAAGCGAGCTCTAAGAGGAGTTATTTATAGTTATAGAGGCATATTCTCTTAGGGCTATTAATTTTTCTTTAGGGTTAGGGTTAGGGTTAGGGTTAGGGTTAGGGTTA
>RZGL01000114.1:0-49165 GCA_027886155.1 Fusarium paranaense | reverse complement strand
CTGATTCCACTGCCTATTCACCTCCTATCTCTATTACCTACCCTATAGTCTTTGAAGACTATATTTTCTCTATTTTTCAGTCTTTTACAATAATATAATAATATACTTAAAGTAATTATATCTTATATAGAAAGTAATCTTCTAATAGTCTTTTTTATTAATTTTAATCTTATAATAAGTATTATAGATATTAATCTTAGATATATATTTAACTCTATAGAGCCTATCTAGTAAGTCACTAATAAGTAAAAAGATATAATAATTCTTAATTATTACTTTATTTAACCCTTTATAATCTATATAGAGCCTTAGCCCCTTATTCTTCTTAGGAATAAAGAGTATTAAGGCTCTTATTTTACTTATAGAGTATTATATATACCTATTTACTAGGTTTTTTATAATATACTCCCTAAGGGCCTAGTATTATATTTTATTTATAAGATATAATAGATTATATAGGGGTTCTTTACCCTTAATTAGGTTAATCTTATATATTACTTTTATAAGTATTAATATATTTTTTATTACTTATTTATTAAAAAAGCCTTTTAATCCTTTAAGTTCTAAGGAGAGCTCCTTAAGTATTTTTATAGGTATACCTACTTTATCCTTAAATACTTATTAGGTAACCTCTTTTAGTATAAAGAATACTATAATATATAATATATATACCTTTTTTTTATTCTTAATAATCTCTTAAGTAAAAGATATTAAATTAATAGTAATAATTATAATATAATACTATTTATTAATAATATAATTAATTATTATACCTTTTTATCTTATTAATAGTTATAATAAAATAATATTATATAAATTATCCTTAAACTCTAACCTAGCTAATACTTATTATACTTTCCGCGGTCTATTATATAAGTTAATAAAGAAAAAGGTTAACTAATAGGTATTTCTTAGGTATACTTTCTCTCCTCTAAAGGACTTAAGCCTAAGGGCTATATAATCTCTTATTAGCTTAAGGCTAAGCTTTTATATAAGCTTTATATTAATAATATTAATCTTTATATTAATATCTATAAAGACTTTAATCTCTTTTTTAGTTATGCCATAGAGAATTAATATAGAGATTATAATTACCTTTTTAATTAGTATCTATTTTTATATAAATAGGGATAAAAATTTAAGTTTAATCTTTATTTTCTCTAATTTTCTAATAAATTAAGCTCTTAGGCTTTAATTTTATTAATCTTTATTAATAGCTTATTTTTATTTCTAAGATAAGTTTAATTTATAAAGAGGTTATTACTATTAGTATATATCTTAATATAATATACTTAGGTTTTATAGCCTAGATAGCTATACTTAGTATACTTTAGCGGTAACTTATTTCTTCTTTTTCCCTAATATAGTACTAATATAAATATACTTAAACTACTTATATTATAATAACTTTATTTTAATATAAGGCATAAGGGATACTTAGTAAAGGAACTGTCTCTAAAGCTTCCTCTATAGCTTAAGCCGCTAAGGGAATAATACCTCTTACCTAGCTATTTAGCGTTATCTTAGAGTTATTTCCTCTTAGGATAGCTATTTTAATTAATAATCTAAATCTAAAGGCATTTAGCTTCCTATATAATATAATAAGCCCTTTATAGAGGGTATTTTTACTTCTTAAGCTCTTTTTTTATTTTATTATATAGGTTATAAAAGAAATAATAAGCTATAGCCCTATTATCTTCCTATTCTTCTAGTAAGCTCTTATAGAGCGCATATTAATAGGTAAAATACTATATTAATGCCTTATTAGGCTTTTAGCTTATAATTATAAGTTAATCTCTTACTTATTTTTCTTAGAGCTCTAGGTTAATATATTATTTTTATATAAATGCCTTAAACTCTTCCTATATAAGATCTTTTACTAAGCTTATAATATAATTATATTAATTAGTTTATAATAAGTAAGTAAATTTATTTATTACTTATTTAATCTATTATTTTAATATTATTTCTATATAAAGTTAATTACTTATATTAATTACCTTAAGCTAGTTATTAATATTAATAATAATAGCCTCTTAGGTTAAGATCTTATAGTTATATCTAAGTAGCTTTTTATAATCCCTTAGTTAGTTATTAACTAGTTAATTTATAAGGTACTTTAAAATCTTTAATAAGAGGTTTTTTTATTTTTTTTTCTCTATTTATCTCTTTTGCCTTTATTTCTTATACTTATAGCTCTTTCTTAACTTATTTAATAAGATTAAAGCTAAAAATAAGGATAAAAAAGAGGTTATTAAGGTTAACCTTTATCTTCTTATTAGTAAGATATCTCTCTTTATATAAGATCTTATTAATTATAGTAGTTCTAATATTTATTACTAGCTTATATTAAGGAGGTTTATAATATTTACCTTATTTATTAGGGATAAGCTACTATAAGGTTAGCCTATAAGAGGCGGTAAATTATAATATCCTCTAGTCTCCTAGATTAATTCTTTAAGGTCTTCTAAGTTAAAAAGGTTTAATAAGGTACTTCTTGGATTACTCTTAGTAATAGCCCGCGGAGTAAATAGCTATCCCGGGGAGTAATAAGATTCTCTTAACCCTTTTATCTCGATTTTACGCTAATTATCTATTAAAAAGAAATTAAAGAATTATAAGATAGTAGGCCTTAATAGCTAAATTAGGGTAAAATCATAGATTAAAGGTAGGTCTCTATTATATATAAGACTTTAACTTACCGAGCCTTCCATAGTGGCTTAGCTATAAAGCTTTTAGGAAGTCTCTATGCATATAATGACTAGCCGGGGTTACCCTGATTAGTCAGCGGATTTAATAGCCGCCCCATATCCTTATATATACTAAGTAATTAAGAATTAATTAATAAGCTTATAAGATATAAGCCTAGGATTTTTATACCCTCTACTATAGCTTATATGCTTTCTTATAGAGAGCTTACCTAAGCAATATTTACTTAGATAAGTAAGATATAAGGGAGTATTAATATTACCCCTTTTGGGCTTATTTCCCTTTTAGGAAGGTCATGTGATCTCGGACTTAGGTCTTTATTAAAAGCCCAATAACGCCGTTAAACCCGTTTCCTTCTAAAAGGTGTTTCCTATCCGGTTTTAAATACCCTAGTTCAAAACCCTATAGGTTTTAACTTCTATTATGCTATAACTCGGCTTCTAGTTATCCGTTATTAGCAAAACTAACAGGGTTTTAAAGCCCGGAATTAGAGCTATCCGACGGTATAACTTTTATCCAAATCAGGCTAATAGATTCCGAGCAATTTACTATATAAGCTATATACCCTCTCTTAGAAATAGCTCCTCAGATCTTTAACTAATACAAGCAATAAGAATACCAATCAGAAGCTGGTCTCGACCTTGAGCACTTCCAGCAGCTCCGCCGGGTTGACCTACTGCTCGAGCTCCAGCGGCTCCTCGGTCCCAATGCGCGATTCTCACCCGGCCAGAAGCCGATCTTCGACACCATCATCCATAATAAGAGCCCTACCCTCGCCATCCTCCCCACCAGGGGCGGCAAGAGCGTCCTCTTCCAGCAGCCAGCAGCCAGCGGCCAGCATCACGTCAGGTGTCACCGTCGTCATCGTCCCGCTCGTATCGCTGCTGGGGAACCTCTTGGACCGTTGTGTAGATCTGAAGATTCCTGCCGCACGCTGGGCAGCTGATCACTTGCCCGAGAAGGTATCCCTCGTATTTGCCACCCCTGAAGCCGCCATGACCAAGCGTTTCCAGTCCTACCTGGACAGGCTGCAGTCTCTTGCACGGCTCGACCGGATCTTCATCGGTGAGTGTCACTCCAACCTAGGGGGCACCCTCAAATTCCGGCCCAAGATGAGAGAGCTGGCTCCCTTGCCCTGCGGGGCAGCCAGATGATCTACCTGACCGCCACGCTGCCAGTTGCGAACGAGGCGGACATGTAGGATTTGTCTCAAAATACTCGGAGTTAGTTACAAGTTTTCACAGCTCGCTAAAAAAAAAACGCGATCTGGGAAGATACAGAAGGTAAAGCTGCTCCATGAAGTCAATCGTCAATTTTCGTACAGCCCATTTTCTTTCCGACCAACCCCCTTATCAAGTTGTCCCCGAACATGGCATTGATCGTTCTTCATTTCGCGCATAGACCCTTCGGGAGTGAGGTCTTGCAAGAATTACACTTGAAGTTGTTGGTCTTGCTGGTCGTGTTCACAAAGACATCTAAGTCATTATCCCGGAAAGTATTCCGGAGGAAGATGTTGTCCGAAGCGACAGACTTGCGCTTGAGAGTCAGGCAAGACAGGCCGAATAAGGGATCCGTTGGGTTGCATTCCTCGTCAATGACCACCAGGCCTACACCCGTGCCCTTGTTCTTCTGTCCTTCAACAAGGTTGTCGCTAACTTTGGAACCGACCGCGCCGTCAATTGTGATTCCCCAAGCGATCTGGCAGGCAGGGTTACTCGGGCCGACGTGATTGTGACGGATCTTGGCGCCGGTAACACCAGGATCGACAAAGATGCCAAAGCAGGACTGCGAGACCATATTGTGGTGCACATCTGCCCCATTTGTCTGAACACAGATACCGACGCCATAGTTGGTGACCGTATTCTTCTTGATATGGACATCAGAGAAGTTATCCATGCAGATAGCAATCCCCTGAACTCCTAGGCCCGTGTGTGAGACCTTGTTGCCCTCGACTAGCGTCTTGGTCGAGCCAGCCGTGAGAGTACCATACTTGGCACCATCAGTGAGCGTATTCTTGCTGACGCGGGTATTCTTGGCACCAAGGATAGCAATGTTGATACCAGAGAAGTTGCGGACCTTAAAGCCGATGATGGAAACGTCTTTGACGGGCCTCTCCACGGACAGAACCTTGCGGTGCTCGATGACGAACTTGTCCAGTTTGATGCCCCTCCCTTGCACACAGATGCCAGTCTCCGTCTGGGGACCACTGAGGCCCGAGCACATATTCTTGACAGCCTTCTTGGGAGGAACCAGGACGGCGCCCTTGCTGATGAGCTCGATGCCGTCTTTAGAGATGGTGAGCTGCTCGGCGTAGGTACCAGCGGCAACGACGATTGTATCACCGCGAGAGGCCTTGTTGATAGCGCGCTGGATACTCTGGTGGGCACGGACGTAGATGGTGTGACGGTGGCCGTAATGCTCGCCATTTCCATAGTCGGGGGTATAGTTGTCCTTGTAGTTACAGCAAAGCCTATCTTTATACTGGCACTTGGGCTTATCCCGGGCTGCGGAAGTTAGTAGGATAGCTTGAACGGGTTAACGGAATACAGACCTTCTAGCCTTTCTTTATCAGCGAGAGGTGAAGCGGCAACGTTGCCGAGGAGGAACAGTCCCGCAAGGGTGGATGCGAACTTCATGATGGTTGGTCAATGGGTAGAAGCGAGTGTGTGTTCTCGAGCGCGGATCAGACACAGTACCCATACGATGAAACCGCTGAGGTCCAAGAGGGGTATTATATAGTTACGACATCTTCGACTGCCCGTCAAAGTCACCCGGCCTGGCTTCAACCCTCCAGGGAGGCCCGAGGGGCCGAGACTCAACTTACCAACACTAGCCCAAGCTGCTAAGCTCCAAGCTCGCTGCTTCCTCCGAACCAAGAACCCGAGGTCGATCGTTGCCAACAGATTAAAGTCCTGTGGTCGTATCCCGCCCTAGCGGCATAGATGTGGTGTGGGGCGTGGATGGTCAAGGTCGAGCGACAAGACATCATGATTTCATGTTGACGAAGGACAGCAGCGAACAAGCCTCTTTTGGCAGTCGAGGCCGTTGATTCGGTAAGGGGCCAGATGCGGGGATGGATGGGCTCAGACTCGAGGTCACCCCTATAACCGCATAACCCCGGCTTCGAATGAAGATATCCGAGGTTGACCATAACACCATGGTTTTGAGGCGTTCTAGCAGGTATTGCGCTTATGTACCTCTTCGCACCATTTTACTGAGATGCGTGTTTTCCTATCTTAATACCTATCTGTGTAACTGATCAGCTTTAAAACAACCGAAAACTGAAATTTGTATAGTCCATGCAAAAGCTGGTTTCATAAAGTGTTTCCAACTGAAATCAGAATGGCACTTACATTGCGCTATAGTGGCCATAGTGGTTGTCCCCACTATAACCCCCTGGAGCTCCTGGGGCTGCAAGGTTGTACTGTAGCGGGGTTGACCAAATTCGCATTCTGAATTTATCCTCACATCTGGCCCCAATTAGGGTTGAGTCTGTTTTCTGGCAGGGGTGCCATGGCTCAAGAAGCTCGGGGCTAGTCTCAATGGTGCTAACGATGTAGAACCTGACGGGATCAGATAACAACACGTTATCAGGTGATATAATGAAACGTACACATGCAGCAAGACATGAGGGGCATATTGGCTTAAGCTTTGTTCTCAATTCAGCCTGAAACTACGAGATATGGGAGTCGAAGGCAAGGGCAATCTCCCTTCAGTGCTCCAGATTTCCAGATTAGGTTGTGTAAATGAGGGGAAGCCTGGGGGGCAGAGGGCGTGCAGAGGGACAAAACTTGCTTGATAGGTCTATCAATACAAAGATCAGGAGGGGTACAAGACCAATGTCCAGTTACGGCAACGGGAGCAAATGATCCTTGGTGGATATGCTACCACACGTTATTGCGTGTTCGCTACACTCGGGCCTAATCGACAATCATCTCCCACTTCTCGATATCCGGCAGCGACCATCCGAGTTAGGGTTGTACACACTAGCCTTTTTAGCTAATTCATGCCCGCTATGTCACTTCTATAGTTTGTCGCTGAATTGCCTTTGACCTTGATGACGCCACTTATCAATTAACCACTTCTCTACTTCTGCTAGTCTCAATAACCTTAAATTCGTCTTCCCTGACTTATTCCTCTTATGGTTAGAATAAATTATCTATCAATCTTTATGTTTCCTCCGCCCCTCCTCACCTCGTAGCCTACGTACAGTTTACCTCATCATCACGTTATGAGCTCAAAGCGCAGGATACCACTCTGCAAATGGCAACTTTATATCCTCGTCACGATGGGAGTAGAGGTTCTTAGACGCCGGAATAACTCAGTTCGTCTTGTCTCGACATGTGCTTCCGCTTGGCTTCTGTGAATGCTCTTTCCCTAGCAACAAGGACCAAGGAATAAACGCCTTAACAATACGCGTATAGAATACGCCTTCGCGTCGCTGAAGCTGAGTCACCTATACGATGAAGTTCTACCCAACTGCATCTAGCAAAGAAGCTGAGAGTGCTCAGTTTGCATCATGGAATGATTGATTAGTAGTTAAAGTACACATTTAACCTAATGATACATCTCTCTATTTCTTTCCAAACTTTTCCAAGTTCTCAGGGCCTGTTTCCCTTGCCACCTTTTTAACTTCCTCTTCTCCTAGCTCTTGGAAAATATCATAACCCCACCTCGTCTGCCAGTTGTATCGCTTGTTCCTCTCAAGATCATTCAGCTGCCTGAAGGCATCTTGAGGCAGCTCGGCAACTTGGAGGTTGGACTCGATGCGGCTAGGAGTGACACTCTTCGGCAATACAACAGACCCTCGCTGGACACCCCACGAGTACAAGACTTGGCCGATATCCAATCCCAGCTTCTTACCGAGCTCAGCGACAAGAGGGTCGTCAACCGTTCGAGGCTCACCGGTTTGGTTGTTTCCAAGGGGGGAGTAGGCAGCGATTTGGATACCCTTGGACTTGCAGTAGTCAAAGAGCTCAGGTTGCTGAAGGTAGGGATGGGCCTCGATTTGATTGACCGCAGGCACCGTTGTAGTCTTGGACAGAAGCTTGTCAAGGCGGTCCTTTGTGAAGTTTGACACGCCAATGGCGCGGACCTTGCCAGTCTCGAGGAGCTTCTCCATGGCTGCATAGGTGACAGCAGGATCAATATCGGCCAACTGAAAGACACCATCTGAGTCGATAGGGAACCAGTCATCGCCGGATTTAAACGCACTACAAACTATTAGTACCCGTACGAGAGAAGGATACATGCGGGGGGACTTGCACAGGCCAGTGCATGAGGAATAGATCTAGGTAGTCGGTACCAAGATCCTTCAGTGTCTTTTCAAGACCCTTTTCCACATCCTCAGGAGCATGCTTGGTGTTCCACAGTTTGCCAGTGATGAAGATGTCTGAACGGGGAACACCGCTTTTCTGGATACCATCGCCGACTTCAACTTCGTTTCGATAAATCGAAGCGCAATCAATGTGACGATAGCCGCTGCGGAGAGCAATCTCGACGGCTTTCTCGACCTGGCCAGGGGGAGCCTGCCATGTTCCGAAGCCGACAGCGGGGATCTTTGCCCCAGTATTGAGGGTAAAGTGAGTTTGAAGAGGCATTGTGTTGAGAGAAGATGTTGTGAGGATGGTTCGATGCTGAGATGAGTGAGAGTCGGGATATTTGCCCTTTTAGAGACATCATGATGCTCTTTAAACCAAGTGTTGTAGCAATTTCGTTGCGTAAAATCCGTAGATCCATAATGACTCGGTCCTAACACAGGTGCGGCATGAATCGGGTTGGCGGATTATTAGTGACAATTGGCGGATATTAATCCGCCCACGCTGTGGGCCGGGCCACCCTCACTCATCATATCCGTCATCAACAAACACGACTCGGAATCATAGTGATTCCGACTAGTAATTCACTGTATAGGGTACGGATTTACTTTGGAGCATGGGGAGTCCCCACGAAGGCGGAAATCTAAGTATTTGCGCTCTTTTTTCCCTAGTGAAATCCGGTAAGAACTATACTCATTCTCACAATGATGCCTATCAGTGGGGGAAGACGGGCAAGACATGACATTTAACGTATGATGTGGAGTGTAGACTTGATGGTTTGCCATGTCTCAATACTGAACGTTTGAATGAACAATCTCTGAGGCCTTCCCTCACACAAATGAACACCTTTAAGATGAACCAGTTCGTAAAGCAGTCGGTGAATGCGAGACTTCTCGTTATGTTATAAACACCGTTGTGTTATTATGTCGTCAATCTGTTCTTTATTATAGTTGAAGCCCGGCACTTGATGGGTTAACTGAGCCAGAATATCGTTATTATATCGTGTTGTTAGGCACGCCACTTCTTGCATCATGTTGCTTCGTTGAGGCTTTCTATCCCATCTCTGAAGACCCTGTCGAAGCTACGACGGTGTTATTTGCGGCACCTGTAACCCGAACCAATCTGTTGCTATTTTATAGAAGCTTGAATATAGTCCTTAGTTGTGTTACTACTGCCATTTTCGCTGGGCTGCTCTCAAGACCCCTTCTGGGCCCTCATCGAGTCTTGTTGCCTAAGTGAATGTGAAACACGAGACCCTCCTCGGTGGGACAGCTTGGAAGACAACCGTTGGAGACACAGACAAGGTTAAGTTTGATGGAGAAGAGTGAAAGTTGAAGTCACTCACTTATTATGATGCGACTACAATTCGACCCCAGCCCGAAGTCACTAGCCTAATTGTTTCTAATCGCCGTTTCAGAGATGAAGAACATATTGCGACCGCTTTGGCATTACTCATTGGGCTAGTAACTATTTACATGCCGACGTTGAAGCGTTACTCAAGTACTTCATCACAATTCTTTACAGGGTGTACTTGAAGAGAGGACTCTTATCGCCCAGCTTCAGAAGCTCCTCCTCGGTGTATCGAGATCGAATATCCTCCTCAGACAACTTCGCCTTTGTCTTATTTCCCCACTTGTAGCTCAGCTCGAGGAGCAGCGCAACAAACATTCCAGAGGCGCCAAAAGCAAGCGACAGGCCGAAACCAGTCTGGTAGCGGGGGGCTTCCTTGTCTAGGTACATGTAGGAGCCGATGATGCCTCCAATGTTACCGACGCAGATGTTGAAGGCGACACCAATGGCTCTTCGGCTCGAAGGTGCAAGATTGTTAGCAGCCCAACTGCTGCCGGCAGGTTGAACAGGGTAGATACCGATGCAAGTGAGCACAAGAGCAAAGTATCCCGGTCCGGTATGGCTGCCAGTCATGTCACCCTGGAAACCCATGACAACGGAGTATCCAATAGCAATGAGGGCCAGAGGAATAGCAACGAAAGGCATTCTCCAATGGAAATGATCGGAAACCTTGGCGAAGCAGACAGAAGAGATACCGCCAGCAATGTACGCGGGAACTGTCATAAGCTGGGCGTTGGTGTTGGTGAAGCCCATGGCCTTGACGATGGATGGAAGAGTAAACTTGGTTCCGTAAGAGCAAGCTGAAATGCACAGGAGGATGTAGGCCTGAAGATAGAGTCGCCAGTTGCAGAGGATCATCTTCATGTCGTGCCAGTCAAACTTCTTGTCATCAGACTCCTGAGAAAATCGGCCGCCTTGCTTGATGAAGCTCTGGAGTTCGAGAAAGCGGATCTCATCGGGAGTCAACCACTTGCCAGATAAGGCCGGAGAGTCAATGAGGAGGAAGTAGCACATGACTCCGAGGACAATAGTTGCGAGGCCTTCTAGGATAAAGATCCATCGCCAGCCTTCATAACCACCGACTCCGTCCATCTGAGCAATGCCAGCAGCAAGAAGGCCGGAGAAAGCACCAGATAGAGCACTTGTGCAGTAAAAGTAGGCAATGCGAGTAGCCAGATCCTTGGGCATGTACCAAAATGTGCATAGGTACACGGCACCCGGATAAAAGCCTGCCTCGAAAACACCGAGAAGGATGCGGACAGCAAGAAGACTGCCAAAACCCTTGACGACGCCATGGAGAGTCATGATGACACCCCAGATCGTGACCAGACTGCCAAGATAGACGGATGGCCTCGTGAACTTCTTCAAGAGAATGTTGCTGGGGATCTCGAGGAGAATGTAAGGGATGAAGAACAGACTCAGAACAATGTTGTACTGGTTGCCAACAAGGTTCAGGTCCTCAACCAGTCCTTCAATCTTGGCATTGCCAATGTTTGCTCGGTCGAGATGTGAGATGAGGTACAGAACGGCGAGAAGGGGAACCAATCGGCGGTCAACCTGTGGTAGGGCAAGTTAGAAGTTTGCTATCAAATCGTGTTGATGCTCTGACGTACCTTCTTGATGATCTTCTTGCGCTGTTCAGGGGTAGTGTTGTTGTAAAAGTCGGCATCCTCGTCGGTGAGACCCAGGACGCGTATGTTGTCAATTGTCCTGGCCTGGGGAGCCTTCTCATGGTCAGGAACCGTGCGGTCCATGTCCATGTCGTCAACCATGACAACGTCAGGTTTCTCAAGAGCAATGCTATGCGCAGTCATGTTGCGATAGAAGGTAAGAGTGATGTTTGTCAAAATCTGAGCTCTGAGCAGAGAAATCTTGAAGGGATGATGAGGATGGGGAGACAAGAAGTGAAGAGTGAGGGCAGATGCCAGCTCATATTATAAGAAATCGGAGGTTGCATCAAGATCGGGTCGAGGCCGCTCTTTACCGTGTGCCATGTGTCGTGCAACTAGACCTATGTCAAAGACTTTTCGTGTCGGGCACGCACGGGGAAACCGAGGGCCGGCTCCTTTACCCCGTACCCCGCATGGTCCCATCTCCATCATGACTCCATAATTGAGATGAGTTAGATCCGGGGGATAGTCGCAAGAGCTTAGCGGACTATTATCCGCTTAATCCGTCCCCCGTGTTCGTCAGGGTGACCCCATCACAGAGACATGCTGCCGCACATTTATTGGCTTGACATCAGTGCACGGTTGGATAAACATCCACTTGGGGGAGTCTCGACCAGGTTTTTGGCTTGACAACCCCAGAAATTTCCGGTGAACTTTTGGGGTATCTTGACGGACACTTGTCCGGCCGGGCTTGGGCAATGTCCTTGACCGGAAAAAGCCAATACAGGAATTGATGTTTTGCGAAAAGAGAAATTACTACGTTAACGGATTGGCATGATGATGAATCCGAACCTCTTGATTTAAGACTAGAATGATCTTCCCATTTCCTTCAGTCAGCATCACCACAAACATTCATCCCTTCAACCATCAAGATGCCCGCCACAATCTACGTTCCGAGTCCGCTCGAGAATCTGCCAAACGACACAGACGTGGTCGGCCATGACAAGCCCGTTGTGCGAGCTCATATCAGAGAACATGATGACTCTCAGCTCCGCACTATAGACGGCCTCATTCGTCACCGCGCTTCATTGTACCCTCATGATCATGTCGTTTCATACCCTTCCTCAGGCCTCAACTATGTCGACTATACCCTTCAGCAACTGGACGTTTTTGCTTGGAGAGTAGCCAAGTACTATGAACCTGAGCTACCAATCCGAGCATCGTCAAGCCAGAAGCCCACAGTTGTTGCTATGCTGGGCCCCTCAAATCTCGAATACCTCATCACAATGCTAGCGCTTAACAAACTGGGCCACACAGCGCTGCTGCTGTCAACAAGGATTCCCCAAATTGCCGTTGAGTCATTGGTCAACGCGACAGGAGCTACGGCCATCATCGCTGATGGGCGCTTCATTGAACTTGCGGACAATGTCAGCAAGACTATCCCAACTCTACAGTCTCTTCGGATTGCTGGCAGAGAGACGTTCGAATACCCCATCGAAGCTCATGGAGACACGCAATTGGACGGACACTTGAATCCAGAGGTTGAAACCGAGAATATTGCATGGATTATCCATTCGAGTGGTATGCTTGCTAGCCTGGTTCCCATGCCGCCTCCAACTAATTGTGCTCTCAGGTTCAACCGGCCTTCCCAAGCCAATCTACCAGACGCAAAAGTCATGTTTGCCAAATTACGCCATTCACATGGACATGAAGTCCTTCATTACCTTGCCCTTATTCCACAACCACGGCATCTGCAACATGTTCCGTGCTATCCACTCGCGCAAAGCTATACACCTATACAACGCCGACCTGCCACTTACCCAAGACCACCTTGTCAACATTATGCGGGAACACAACTTTGAGATCTTTTATGGTGTGCCATATGCTCTCAAACTTCTTTGTGAGACAGAAGAAGGCATCAAGCTTTTGCAAAACCTCAAGGTTGTCATGTACGGAGGCTCAGCATGCCCCGATGACCTTGGCAACCTGCTGGTTGACAATGGAGTAAATCTCGTCGGACATTACGGAGCGTGAGTGTGATAGGCCCGACTGAAGATCTCGACTAACATATCCATAGAACCGAAGTCGGACAGCTCATGACCTCCTTCCGACCTGAGGGAGACAAGGCTTGGAATTATGTCAGAGAAAGCGACAAGATCTCTCCTTTTCTCAAGTGGGTGCCCCGAGGGACCAACCTGTATGAGTGCTGCGTCACAGATGGTTGGCCAGCCAAGGTGCAATCCAATCAGCCCGACAATTCGTACGCAACCAAAGATCTCTTCGAGCCGCACCCTACGATTCCTCGAGCTTGGAAGTACATCGCCAGAATGGACGACACCATCGTCTTGGTCAACGGCGAGAAGTTCAATCCGGTTGCTATGGAGGGTTCTATCCGATCCAACAAAAACGTCAAGGAAGCCGTCGTGTTTGGAGCTGGCCGACCTTACCTCGGAGTCCTTATCGTCCCCTCAGAGATCTGGGCTGGCAAGCCAGAGTCCGACATTCTTGAAGCTGTCTGGCCTATTGTTGAACTCAGCAATCATTCTGCAGACTCTTTCGCTCGCATCTCAAAGTCCATGGTCAAACTGCTCCCCTGGGACTGCGAGTATCCCCGGACTGATAAGGGCAGCGTTATCCGTCAGGCTTGCTACAAGAATTTCAAGACGACGATTGACGAAGCGTACGACTCCGAGGATGTACAAGGAGGTGACTTGAAAGAGTTGGATCTTCCCGGCTTGCAAAATTTCCTTCGAGAACTTCTTGCTCGGACTCTCTCTCTCAAGGATGCGCCCGCGGATGATGTGGACTTCTTCACTCTGGGCTTGGACTCTCTTCAGGCAATCCAGATGAGAAGCGAGATCCTCAAGACAGTGCAACTGGGAAACAACAAGCTGGGACAGAATGTCGTGTTTGAGCACCCTTCCATCGAGCAATTGGGTCAGTTCTTGCTTGGACTTCGCCTTGGCCATGACTCGATCAAGACTGGCTCAATTGAGCAGGAGATGGGACAGCTGCTTGAGAAGTATGGAAAGTTTACCGAACAGGAGCCTTCGTCAGTGGTATGTTTGAACCCTCCTATCTAGAGAACAGCTTTTAACATTTGACAGGTCATCACAGGTGCTACTGGCTCACTCGGCGCTCACGTCGTCGCAAAGCTCGCGACAGATCCCTCGATTGGCAAGATTTACTGTCTCGTTCGAGCTTCTGATGATGCTCAAGCGCTCTACAGAGTCAAGGAGACTATGCTACAGCGCAAGGTTTACCACAACCTCCCTCTCGAAGCTCGTCGCAAGATCGTCGCACTCCACTCGGACCTTTCGGATCCTCATCTCGGTCTCCCAAGCGAGACTTATGCATCCGTAACAACAAACCTTCGGTCTGTCATTCACTGCGCGTGGTCGGTGAACTTCAACATGCAACTCTCAAGTTTCGAGAAGGGCAATATTGCGGGTGTCAAGCATCTTATCGACCTGTGCCAAGCCGCGGGACCTACAGCATCGATGAACTTTTGCTCTTCAGTCAGCACATGTTCCCGGGCCACCGTTGTTCCGGTACCTGAATCAGCTCCGCCATTTGAGTGGGCACAGGGAATGGGATACGCTCAGTCCAAGTCGGTCTCTGAAAACCTCTGCGCCAAAGCGGCTGAGGCGGGTGTCACCACTCGCGTTCTCAGAGTCGGTCAGATTGTCGCTGATACTCGGCACGGAATCTGGAACGCCCAAGAAGGTGTTCCCATGATGATGCAGACAGCTGTGACTATTGGTGCTCTTCCTAAGCTTAAAGAGACGCCATCATGGCTACCAGTTGATGTCGTGGCGGAGGCCGTTGTTGACATTTCCCTCTCGGACTCGGGCAGCGTGTTCACCAACATCGCCAACCCCAAGACGTTTGACTGGACACGAGACCTTCTTCCTGCCCTACGAAACGCTGGTCTGACGTTTGATGAGTTGGAGCCAAAGGAATGGGTGCAGCGTCTTAGGGCGTCAAACCCTGACCCTACGGCTAATCCCCCCATCAAGTTGGTTGACTTCTTCGCATCCAAGTACGACAAGGACGAGTTTACACCTTCAAAGGCTTTTGCTACCGAGAAAGCTTGCGAATTGTCGCCGGCCTTAGCCAATGCTGGTGTATTGGATCAATATTTCGTCAACAAGTTTGTTTCGTATTTCCTCAACACATCTTGGAAGACAGAAGCCAAGAAAGACACTACCAAGACTGCCATCATCATCGCCGGTCCATGTGGCTCTGGCAAGTCGACTCTTAGCTTGAACTTGTCATCCTCGCTCAAAGTTCCTTTCGTCGAGGGTGATTCACTCCATACCCGATCAGCGGTGGAGAAGATGGAGTCGGGCACGGCGCTTGTTGACGAGGATAGATCGTCATGGTTGAAGAGGCTGTGTGTCCGCGCTCAAGAGACCCTCTTCGATCTTGGCTATGACTCGGTTGTCATCAGCTGCTCTGCTTTGACAACTGCTTACAGAAGTACGATGCGCCAGCAGTTGCAAAAACAAGGCATCAAGGTGCTGTTCATAGACCTGCAGGCTAGTGCAGATGTCCTGGCTCAACGCTTGGAAACACGCACAGGGCACTACATGAGCGCAGCTATGGTCAACGGACAAGTTGACCTGCATGAGGATGCGGCTGTGGAGGAAGTGGACGTATTTCCCATCGACACGGAAGCTGGGAAAACAAAGGTTGTAGAAGAGGCTTTTTGGTTTTTGTCAAAGATTGTTAATTAGGGTTGGCGCTTTATAACTGTAGGCCTTAGACGACAGCAATGAAACAGTACGAGACGTATAGAAGAAGAGTCATGCTATTTGTACAGCCCTCTTTTACTTCTCGCGCAGCTCGTCACGTGAAGGTCACGTACGGATCCGTTCCATTTAACTATCCCATGAGTGCCCACAAGGCTGCAACCAAGTCACGACGAGGGATCGGGGCCAATTAAAATGCATCAAATGAAAGGTACTTAATGCCACACCTAAATTACATAGTGATAGAAGTCCCAACAATCTTGGCTGTTATAAATCGCGACACTGCATAAGCGGCAGCCGTAGCGGGTCTGCTTCGTACCCCGCTTGTACTAAGGTTATCACGTGGTTAAGGTGGGGCGAGGTACGCGTTGCAGCTTTGTGGGCACTCATGGGATAGCAAAATGAGCCCGCTATTAACTTCCTCTGCCTCATCATAGCACCAATTGCGGCGCCAATTGGGGCATTAATTACGGCGCAATAAGGGCCCTTATCGATGCCATAATAATTGGGCTTATGTGCGCTGAAGATAGCTTCTCTTATGGCGCATCTTAGACCTCGTTTGCGCCACGATTCGCGCTGGAATTAATGCCGGAAATGGCGCCGCCGTTGGCGCGTTGATGAGGCTATTGCGAGATGGGTTTTAGCTGTGCGGGTTGAAAATTGCGGAGTTTGGACTGATTATGTAATTACACTCTGAGCTCATCGTATAGCACGTGATTATGCACGTGAGAGAGCTGTGCGAGTTGTAGTAACAACAGGCTGCACAGACAGAACAACTCTGGAAGAACGCCAGTGACAAACTTAACGAAACTTCCGATCATACTCGTGCTAAAGTAAATGCGATTTAAAATTATAAAACCAAGGTTATATATAAATATTAAAGCATGATTTACCTACTCTATATTTTATGTATTTATTTTTGTCTAAATTACGTCTTGATAGCTCGACCACGTCCTCATACCCTGTAGGGTGCTTTTTTCTTCGTCCGTCTGACAACTAATCCTCTCTTATGAGTTAGTGGCCTCCTGGCTCGTGCATAACCATGATGCATAAAAGACAGTCTAACCTTTGGCGGTCTAGTGTCTTTCTCAAGGCTGTTTCGGTGACACGAAGACGCGCATCATGGCGCGTGTCAGGCGCGTGCCAGCCGAGCAATGGTCATTCTGACTGAACTTGTCTCGCATGGAGCTCGATGGCTGGCTCAGGCCTAGGATTTGTGCTCCCATGCGTTTATAACATTCACTGAGGGACACCCCATCATCTCCGACATTGGTTTTCGGCAAGGGGTCTCGGACCTGTTCAGCCTGGCTGAGGAACCAAGAGACCCCTTGCATGGCGGTTAGTTGTAGGTCTAAATAGCATGACTTATTGAATATTGCTTATAATCCCAAGAGGTCTATTTCATTACACATCTGGGGAATCCGTCTGGACTTGTTGCATCACTGTAGCGGCTTCTATCGGAATGAGCTTAACTAAATATATTATATATTGTTAAATACAAGCTATAGATAGATAATAAATATTTGTCTCTTAGCGAAAAAAATAATCACTAGGCTTCCCTAAACCTAGACTGATATGTTACTATTAATACCAAGGGCTTGATAGTTCCTAGAATCCTGGACCTCCTCTAGTTCCTGTTGTATTCTCTGTACTTCACCATAGCCCAGCCGTTCCCGCATCTGACCTAGGATGCCCTGGATTAACGCCATGTCTTCATCTGAATTCACAGCATATCCAAGAATCAGCAAGGGCCAAAGCCCGAGAAACATCCCCGTCCATTTTTCAACCTCCTGAGGCTGCCGCAAAATTTCTAAACAACTTTCCACCTGCCACCGGGGAGAATTGTTGGTATTCAAGAGACTTAGAAGGTCGATTGGTAGTTGGTAGGTAAAACATTCTGTGACTAGGTCGAGCAGTAGTGATGTAGCAAGGATCACGAGATCGAACGTGTGCGCAGCGGAGGCGGATGTGAGGTGAGGCGCAGCTCTGGGTACTACCAATGCTACCCAGTAATCCATCTCAGATCGTAGCCGAGCAAGATCCTCGGGGCTTTGCTGTGCGGGTGCGTTGTGGAAATTGATGATTCCCAGTTTCAAACGGTACAGTGTTGTAGGAATACCCAAGACGGGACTGCAAGCCGCATATGAGGCGTCTTGCGAATCTGGCGGTGCGAGCAATCTCTCTACATTTGTGACAAACTGTGGATCGATGTGGAAGTAAGGCGCAAAGGGCCTCCGCGTGGACAGGAGAAAGGCTTGGTAGAGAATACTCTCTGCAATGATGCGGTCGAAGCCTTGAGTCATAGACCCGGGCGAGGCCCCGTGTTTGGACACAAGGTCAAGCAGCGTCACAGCACCGGCGACGTGGTTTCTAGGATCGACCGAGCCGTCGAGTGACCATAACTATAAGAAATTTCAGCCCTAGTGAAACCACATAAGAGCGAGGAGTACATACGTCATGAACGTATAAGAAGACTACTGTCGTTAGCAGTGAAGAATCAGGTTGTTTACCCATTGGCTGAAATTTGGCTAGCATCTGATTAAGCTCGTGGACTGCTTTAGAGTAGTAATGAAGAGCAGCATTCTTATGCCGATTGTCATTTAGTAGGACGTGCTTGTTGCAGGCGCAACAAGCAAACACAGCATCTCTGACGCTTGGGTAATGAAGCATCATGTCAACGAGCTCCGATAGGCTTCGTCTGACGTGCTCCTGGCTGCTTGTGGGGAGCACAATAACGGAGAAGTAGTAGTTGAGGAGGTGATGGATGAGCTCACTCTCGATGCCCGATTTAAAGAAAGAGCGTCCCGGAGAAGGCGATCTTCCGCGATAGGGGACGATGGCTGTGAGGCTTGAGTCAGGGGATTTCGACTCTTCTGATGCAGAACTGGAACTTGGGGGCGATGGCCCGGCAAAGGATAGATATGGACTCGCCCGAGAGCGGTGCCGCCGATCACAAAGGTCTGTTGAAGTTGGCCAGGCACATTGGCGGCCAAAGGCAGAACAATTTCGACAAGATGGCTTCTCCTCGCCGCACTTGACCTTCCGTTTCCTGCCTACGGGGTTGTCAGTATTCAAGGGCAGCCTGTGCGAAAGAACTCACAAGTAAAGCATCCAGTCTTGGCACGCAGCATTGCCTTGGTCATTGCTAATTATGTCTAAATGCTGAAAGCATTGATGTGATGAAGCTGAGTTCCTCCAGGTTGCCAGTGGCTGTTCCGGGAGACAGACACGGCTATCAAAAGCGGGGTTCCATCGGTCGAGATGCTTTGGGGTCTGCAAGGGGCTAAGACGTGTTTGGTGATAACGTTATCACGTTACCTGCTGGCACGTGAACGGAACGGCGGAAGTAATGAATTGTTGGTGCACTCTTATTGACTACATCTAACCGAATATTGAACCTGAGTAACTATCGGGTGATCTGATTGGAGAAGCCTATTTGACGCTTCGAGACCTAGGCCGCTCAAGGCGAAAATTGGCCCTCTGTGGTAGATCTGGTATACACTATGGACATTATTGGAGGGCTTTTAAGGCACTACACACGGGTTGTTGATAGCTACAAGAGATATTGCCAAGTTTACTCAACTACCGGCTCAGGCATATACAGTACAGTCACATTATATCTTCTCAAGTGCTGGATCTCAGTCTGGCTTCCTATGATGCGCGAGAGGTCGCTAGAGGGCCTCTTCGAATGACTACTCGGACCTAACCGGAACAAAAATGGCTGCTCTGCCCATAATCCGGCCAGCTCAAACGGCTTTGCTAAAGCCCACGATCTCACGACTGAACAATCTTGGATACCAATCCAGTTGCTGCCACTGTCTCTTCGTCTCGGAAGCGCTTGCCCACAAGTTGCAGTGCAATGGGAGCATCCGCAAACGTTTCTGGCACATCTAGAAAAGCGTCAGGGTGGAATTGAGAGCTGTGAAGGGAAATCTGACTGACACTTTCTGTATTCTCTGTTGTCTTCTTCCGAACGAGGCTTGTAGTCCTCGACGACGTCAATCGCTGGATCGACTTTAAGGCCAGTAGGGAACGCCACGCAAGGCTGGTCGAGGATATTCCAAATGGCTGTATACAGCCAATATTGTCCAGAACCCAACGTCGCAGCAGCCCCGACATATGTAGGGCAGAGGATGACGTCGACGCCTCTTTCCTTCATGACGCGATGATACCTGGAGATATTAGTTAGCAACGTGAGGCAGCAGTTGGCTCAAAGGCATGTACTCTTCCCGATAAGCATCTCTCCGGACGTTCAGTGCCCAGTTCTCGGGTATGGAGAGGGGCTCTGGCTGGGAGCAGCTAAAAGCCCATTCTGTCAAAGCCGCGATCGGCTCTCCACCTTGTGCCAAGATATCCCTCTGTGTGCGCGCGGCATCTGGGAAATAGAGGGACGTGATGATGTCGAATCCTTCTTGATGCTTATACGGCTCGAAATCGACCACCTCTACGCCAGCTTCCCTGAGCTTGGTAACGGCATGGTGCAAGGCGCGTGTAACGGGAGGATGTGGACGCACCAAACTGGTGAGAATGTTAGTTGTATCCCAGCATACATTCCCGGCTTCTTCTTGTGACACTTACCCATCATCCCAGATAACCCCAACAGTAATCTGGTCAGGACGGAACGGTCCAACCTTCTTCCAAGGTAGAGGTACCAAGGATGTCTCAACCTCCCAAGGCTCTTGGTCAAGAACTGCCATTTGAAAGAGGTTCAGATCCTCGACGGTATTGGCCAGCGGCCCGATGACGCAGCGAACGCTCTCTTGTCCAGCTCCGGCCAGACATATTCCATTGTATGGGTTTCGCAATGACGTCGCTCGAAGGCCGTATGCGCCGCAGAATGCTGCCGGGACTCTAATTGAGCCGCCAATGTCGGTACCGATGCCGAGTGCGGCGCAGCGAAGGCCGAGAGAGGCTCCTTCACCACCGCTGGAGCCTCCACAGGTGAGTGCGCGATTGTGAGGGTTGACAGTAGTGCCATAGATGGGGTTGCTGCAGTCGATGTGCTGATGACTTAGCTTGAGCATCAATAAAGCAACAGTGGGCTTACCATGACACTTTGAGGCTCGTTTGTGCGTACGTGAAAGACTGCGCCGGCTTTCTTGAGCAGCTGAACCATAAGTGCATCTTCTTCTGCAATGTTGTCAATCCATGCAACATATGCAGAGTGAACAATGCGACCCTTGAATCCGATGTGTTCTTTGGCAGAGATAGGAAGGCCGTGCAACGGTCCTTTGAGTTTTCCGGTTCTCTTGAAGTAGGCATCGAGTTCAGCCGAAGCACTCAGAGCTTCCTCAACCATGAACTCGGTTGCGAAGTTGGTCAACTGGTGAGCGATGTGTGCCCTCTTGAGAAAGGCGGTGGTAGTCTCAAGAGCCGTAAGCGAGCCGGAAGCCATTTGCTGAACCAGTCCAGCAGCGCTGGTTGCTGTGATCTTCAGCTCTCGTGCCGTGAGAAAGCTGCATGTCTCTATGAAGGTAGAAACGTTCAGCTGACTGGCGGGTGCTAGCTCCTTGGGTGACAGAAGCCAGGCTGGGTTCATCGAGTCTCTGAGAATTTTGCGACACTTCTCTGCCTGGGTCTCCCAGGAGACTGCGGTTAAAGAACCCATTGCTGGAGGATCTCAAAGAAAATTCTGATTTGAATTGAAAGATAGAAGGTAGGCGTCTGGCCAGATTCGCTTTGCGCGGAGAAGGAGTATGAATTGGGGGAGATATCGAACTGTAGTCGCCATCTTTATACCGCTATCTCGGTATCCTACTATCTCGGGGGGATTGCATCTTATCTGGCGGACCGAGTCCGGACCGTCAAGTGCAGCTGTTGACTCTCAATAACCGTGTCATGTGCCGTTTCGCTGCCGTATCCGAGAGCTGGAATCGATCTATAGCATGGCCATTCAGCCCTGGATGACCACCCTAGCCAAACACCTCTTGCAGATAGCGCCACCTGTTTTCCCTAGCTTGACCTGTCTCGCAATTCCAGGTCATTGGCTAGACCTCGCAATTGTTGCGGATTGGCCAGGATAGCCGTGTTAGGGTCATACCCCGGATTTCGCTATCTTCCTCCGAGTTTAGCCCCTGTCCGAGCTAAATCTCGCAATCATTAGCCATTGGCTGCTCTTCCGCAAATGACCCTCCACCAAGTTGCCGACAATCTCCAACCTGGACTTTGGTCCAAGATAACGGGCGTCGGTAGGGAGAGAGCATAATGAGGCGTCTGGAGGGGATAGCCTCCTGATAGTGCCATGCTCGGCAAAGCCCACCTGTTCGTACAGCAGTGATACGCCGCCATCTAGTGGAAAAGTCTAACGATCATGAGTCTCGGTCCGCCTGTCATCATCGAATCATTATATATACTCGTTGAGTGCGGAAGGAAATACCAAGTCCTCATCTGTGCCTCCATCTGTAGAACAGCACAGCTACAGCCAACTTCCATTGTTTCTTCAAGTATTGTTACGTATTTATCCCTCTGCTCTACATTCCATATCAGAGCATCGTCATGGCTTCACCCGTCTCTTCGGTAACTCCCTCGCCGGACTTCATACCGGGCACTATCCACCTTGTTGATCTTGATGGTACCATGCACTCCCGTCATGCTCAGGGTGCGACTCGCGACGTTGTCCTTGTCCCAGCACCTTCGGATGATCCAGACGATCCATTGAACTGGAGCCACCGAAGGAAGACTCTCCTTCTAAGCTGTATCTGCGTGTAAGTTGCCTTGTAATTGCCCTCTTTCTAAGCAGAATCAATGCTAATCTCGTAGGTACTGTCTTGCGGTTGGTATCGCGTCGGCCGCTATCTATTCGGTCCTTGTTCCCATCTCCGCTGCTACCAATCTCACTGTTGGCGACTTGAATACCGGAACCGGCTACATGTTCTTGGCATTTGGCTGGGGATGTCTGATCTGGCAGCCGCTAGCTCAGAAGATTGGCAAGCGGCCAGTATATCTTTTGTCACTGCTAGGCACTCTGGTAAGTTAACTAGCCCACCTTTCCAGATGTGAGCGTCAGTTGAGGTGTTAATAGGGAATGATGCTATGGGCTCCTCATGCCAAAACTAATGGCCAGTGGATCGCCAACAAGGTCATCCAAGGAATTTTTGGCGCACCCATTGAGTCTCTGTGCGAAATCTCTGTTGCCGACGTCGTAAGTGATAAGAACTCCAACGCTAGCCCAGTTCTTCTGTCTAACACGTTACATAGTACTTTACTCACGAGCGTGGAACCTACATGGGACTCTATGCTCTGTTCCTTGCTGGGTCTAATTTCCTAGCCCCTGTCATCTCGGGATTCATCAATGACGGGCAAGGATGGCAATGGGTTTTGGTATGTTCAACTGCTTACTCGATACTTGAATCTAACACCGAGAACAGCACTGGTGTTCGATCTTCAACGGAATCGCATTCGTAATCATCTTTTTCTGCATGGAAGAAACCAACTACCACCGGTCTGCTACTACGCCGATGGCCGACTCAGACCAGGACCGCCCTCAGCCGAATAAGTTGGCCGACAACTGCTCCGATGAAGAGAAGGCTACGAGGGTACAGAGTACTGCAAATACTGACGTTGATGATGGCACCGTTATATCTTCTACCGAGAAGACGTACCTTGAGAAACTCAAGATCGTCCGTCGAGAAGACCTCCGGAGCAAGGTTCCATTGACGAATATGGTCATTCGAACATTCGCATACTTCTCATTCCCAGTTGTTGTGTTCTCTGGATTTATGTATGGCGCAGTTGTGTGTTACTTCAACGTGCTGAATGCCACAGCGTCGCTCATCCTCTCCGGACCCCCTTACAACTTCTCTTCGAGCATTGTAGGGCTTTCATACGTATCAACTCTTATCGGAGTGTGCTTGGGGTGGGTAAACTCGCTCATTCTACTGAAATTTTGCTGAGAAAGAGTCGCAGGACATATTACTCCGGACCATTGGGCGACAAGTTTGTCCTTTGGAAGGCCCGCAGAAACAATGGAATCATGGAACCTGAGTACCGTCTCTGGCTATATACTGCCCTGGTCATCACGGTACCCGGTGGCATGCTTCTCTGGGGCGTCGGTGCTGCCCATCAGGTTCATTGGGTTGGGATGATGTTTGCCATGGGTGCGCTCGGAGCGGCCATTACAATCGGCTGTCAACTGCCCATCAGTTACTGTATTGATTGCTACAGAGATCTTGGATCGGATGCCATTGTCACTGTGATTCTGATCAGAAACACTATGAGTTTTGCCATCGGTTACGGGTAGGTTGTTGTGTCTTGCGTCTCAACTTGACGAGCCGTTGCTGATGCAGTCTATTTAGAGTTACGCCTTGGGTTACGAACATGGGCTATCAGAATGCTTTCCTTGTTGCAGCCTTCGCTGCTTTGGTTCAGTTGTCCTTATTTCTCGTCTTCATCAGATGGGGCCGCCATTTTCGCAGGGCCAGTGTCGCTCGTTATTGGAAGTATGTCCAGCAGGTCAAAGACGATGGCTTGCTGCATTAGGAGAATGTGAAACAAGCCCTATTTACTTAGCAGGCATCGGCTGGGGGCTTAGTAATTATAAATATGCCTAGCTATTCAGCCAAGAGTATTCAAGTGCGCTGATTAGATAGATTCCAAGCTCCCAATGCACTTTACACACCCTCAATCACCAACCCAACCAATACAATTTTCGCCACGGTCTCACCAAACAGTAGGCTTGCATATCCAGCTGTACATTTTCTTTTCCAAAAATTAGAGACTGATTTCACTCTCAGCTACTTAAGATCCCCTTCCCCCCTGGTTCTAGTAGAAATTGTAGACTTCTCTCACCCTTCACTACCAAGAAACGTCAAACTCTCTGCCCTCACTATTAGAGGCAGGCAAATCGAACATCAAAATGAATCAGCAATACCCTCTTCCCCATCAGCATCCTAAATTTCTTAACGGTCCCTCAGATGATCCTGGGATACGACGCCGCCCTAATCATCACCACGTTCTGTTGGCTGGGGAGCTGAGAGGCCCAGGTGTCGGCTCCAGTGCCGTCGTCACACCGAGCCCGTCTAAGCAACTCCCTAGAAAGATAGGTTGGTGCTTATGGTTTTCAATCTTCGTTGCTTTCATCATCCTGTCGGCTGCTGTTGCATTCTTAACATGGCTTTGGTTCGAAGACCACCAAGACGAGCCATGGCGACGCGTGATGCTCTCCGGGAGGTCAACACAGGTCATCACCTTGATGGGAGTGCTAATCAGATTTGCGATTGGGTCACCTGGTGCCATCGCGACATCCGTGATTGCCTCTATCGCCGCAGAGCGCCCCGGCGTACCGAAATCCGACCTTATCGAAGTGTCCGTCGCACGCTTCACAAATGACGGACCACAGTCCTTCTGGAAACATATTCTGTCTGGCACAATATTAAAAACCTGGATACGAGCTACAATAGGTGTTCTGATGCTCTTTGTAGTGGTGACCCAGTTCACCTCAACCTTTCTTGTCACAGATCTCCGAGAGTCATGGGTCGGCTCGTTCGACCAAGACGTCAGCTATAGATTCACCTATGAGTACCTCAAAGCGTCCGCTACTACACCATTACCTCTAGTTAGTTCTGCTTACAACTACTGGGTGAACAAGCCTTCGTCGTCCGAGATCTTTGCGGAGTATTGGAAACTGGCCAAGTCTGGGGAAGACATCGATGATACAGGGCCAACCATCATAGCCTTCCTCCCCATGCCTCTCCACCATGAAAGGGAAACTGTAAAGTTCTTCAAAGGCATGGCACGAGTCGTTGACACTCGTGTCGTATGCATTTGGCATTATTGCCAATGTAAAGGACGTTTTCCTCGATATTGGACGACTCTTTAAGACTAGAGATACTCAGGACTTGGAGAAGCTTTCTGTTAAGAATGGGGTCTTCACTGCGTTTAGCTCAGGGTAGTGTGCTTGAAATGGGGAAACGGCTTTAGCTCTGTAACTGGATAACTTCAATTCTTTTCTAAGAGTAAATAATGGATTCCATTGGAAGAGTTTATAAAGTAAGGCTTGCTGTATGATCATCGTTTTTGATCTTTGATGCTGGAGGTGGTGTAGGGGTACGGAAATGGAGCGACATGCCAGGAACATGATTAACAAGGTCCTCAAAGATGCTTCATACGAAAGAGGGCGCCTACTATACTAGACTCACTTCAACTTCTCTAATGTTTTCAAGCCACGCCTTGTTATCCAAAATAAACCATCCCAAACGCGCAAACTTGCCGTCCTGTGTTTCGCGGAGCATTAGACCTTCTTCGGCCGTGAGCTGTAAACACCATATTTCCTGAACCTTCTCAGCAGCGAAATCAAACGCTCCAAGGGCAACAAAGAGCGAGAGATCCGTCTTAGCACTGCCTTGCTTTGCATCCTTACGCCCAAGCAGCGATCCGTGCCAGGTCATTGTGGGCACGTACCAGTACCGCTTGCTGAGGTTCTTGAGGTATTCAGAGTCAGTTGTTTCCAGAACAATGGCTTCTGCCATGCGCCCCCAAAGTTGGATCTCACAGTATGGCATATGAAGGGTATTGGGGCTGCAATGAACGTCTGGTGACCATCGATCGGGGTTTCGCAATTTTGGCTTGACTTTGATGAAGCCTTGGCTCTGATACTTGACCAACTTGCGTTTGAACGCATCACGGCTCACGTACAAGACAGAGCCTTGTATAGCAGCCCAAGACCACGAAGGTGCCCGAACCACAGGTGCAGCGGCGAATCTTGTTGGCAGGGGCCTTGTCCCTGGGCCAAATCGGGATCCCATTAGATGGCCGGGTCTCCATAATAAGCCGCGGACAAGATCGCACTCCCACAGGCCAGCCAGATATCGAGACCCTAAGACCTCCGAAATAGGCAAGGCTATCGAGGCAATGGCGGCAAAAATGTCATGGGGGTTTGACAGCTGCCGCTTAGTGTAAGTGAAAACGATCCAGTCCCACAGCTTGAGAAGTTTCTCCCTTCTCACTGACAGATGCGTATCTCCCTTGTGAAGAACGGCCTGGAGAGACGTAGTGCTTGTGTCCTCTCCAACGAAGCCATCCTCGTAGTAACTGCGACTGCGGCACGAGAAAACGAGTTGCTCCGGTGCGAAGATGATGGTCCGACGACCAAGCAGCTTTTCTTGAAAGCACCAACCCCGCGTCTCAGTTGGACCAAGGTCACGCGACCTTTTCACTCCTATAAACGCGCTTTCCGAGCCAGACTCATCAATAGGTATTTCGCAAGCAGGTGCCCGCTGTTGAAGATGGCTGAGAATAAAAGAGTTGCGGGCATCTGAAGACCTCGCGGCAATAACCGTCAGGAACGCGTTGCCGTATACTTTTGCCATGAGCTTAGACTCGTGTTCCCAGTCTTTGGTATTGCCTTGAATTATGCACAACGCGTCGATCCAAACAAACTGGATTCCCAGTGTACGAGCCAGAACAAACGTGTCGCGATGTGCTGCCACGACGCGAGATTCATCGATACCGATGAGCATTCCTTCCATGGTTGAGCCGTTGAGAGTGAAAGTATCCGTTGCGGGACCCCAGCAGTATGATAAAGCAAGATATTTCTCCTGCATTGTCGGTGTCGTAATCACAAGTCGCGGAGCCTGGCCCTTTTGGGGATTGCCGACATTGATGAGCCTGGTAGGCATCTCTATTGTGCCATTTAAGTCGCACGATCTGTGTAACCTCTCGCATCGACTGAGCCATGTGTAGATCATATCAACGTAAAGATGAGGGTCATGATCTGCTGTACAGAGCCGGCCTAAGACATGGCGGTTCCCCTTTTCGCTGTGGTCGGTCAGCTTGAATCACAGAAGAATGGCGAACAGAACATATATACTGACGCATAAACGGCAAGGGTCACCCAATTCAGGACATCGTTCCTCTCTTGACCTCCAGTGATGGCAGATATCTCTCCACATGCCACCTTTACCTGTGGCTGGGAGAGATTCGCGGAAAAGTCTTGAAAATGACCGTATATCCAGATGGTAGGATCAAAGTCTTCAACTCCCTCTGGGGCTTCATCGTTGAGTGCAGAGTTAATTTCTGACGTGCTCCATTCCCATTTGAAGCCTTCCCAGCAAAGGAAACAGAATTGGCAACCATTGTCGGCACTCCTCTTGAGAGACGCGAGGTTGGGATGAAAGGCTAGGCGCCCTCGTAGCTTTTCGAGAGTGAGGAGGCAGCAAAAGTCACACCGAGCCATGATTCATATCGCTAGTGTCTGTTGAAACAAATAACTCAACTATTGAAGTTTCGTAAGAGGGGTCATTCTTGTGTCCAATTAGAATCTACCCTGGCCGTCTGAGGTGACGTGGCCGAGGCCTGCAGCCTTGTGGCCATCTACCTAACACAACCCAAAAGCTACTCCCAACTGCAAAACACTCAAGTGCAGCATAGGCTCCACATCAGTTTTCACTTGCCCTCGAGGCCCAGGCCGTTTCTCTTAACTCAATCAGCTCGACGGCAGAATCGAAGATGCACTGCGATAAACATAAGAACAAAACTCTACTTAGCCCCTCCTTGAATGCTAAACAACTGAGACAACAACTCGGGCAATACATCAGGCAAACCCTGCCACTTAATTCCCAAGACCTTCTCAGTCTCACTAGCATCAACACCAAAATGCGTATCAGCCTGTCTCACCCCAGGAGACCCTCGCGGAATTTTGGCCTTGTGCTCCCCCGCTATCTTTCGCGCAACATCGGCGATCTCTTGATTGCAGTATACTCCTGCAGCTAAAAGATATCGCTCCCCACCGGCTTCGGGAACTTGAAGAGCTTTGAGATGCGCGAGCGCGACGTCCTTGACGCTGACCCAGACTGGGCCTCGTGTATCAGGTATCGTGCCATGCACTCCGGCAGACACAACATCGTAGACGATTTGATTGGATGCGTTGAGCTTCTCTGGACTGTTTGGGATTGCGCCGGGCAGAAACGGTCCAAATACCATGGCTGGGTTGAGGCTCACAAGGTCGAACTCTACCGATGGGTTGTCGTCCATCCACTTCCATGCAGCCCTTTCGGCGACAGTCTTGCTGGCTCGATATGCGATGGCTGCAGCAGGAGCATTTACGCCGTCCTCATAGGTCAGTGGTGACCAATCTTTCGCAGTGTAAATCTTGCCCGGTTGTGGCCCTTTTGAGGCGTCATAGATGCCGGCGAATGAGTTGGTATGGACAATGCGCTTTACACCTCCGAGTTGTTTGGCTGCACTGAGAACGGCTGTTGCACCCTTGATGGTAGGTATCATAAGATCATTTTCCAGATCAGTCGTGTCGTAATGAAAAGGGGCGGCGAGATGCAAGATGGCGCTCGGCCGAACTGACTCCAGGGCAGAGACATAGGATTCAACAGACGTAATATCCTCAACTACCACAACACGAAGGTTGGGATGACTTTCGTGAATAGCGTGGACTTGCTCAATCTTGGACGGAGACCGAACAGTACCAACAACTTTGTATCCCACGGAGAGAAGTAGAGCAATGCAATGCTGGGCAATGAAGCCATTGGCTCCTGTGACCGCGACCAAAGAGGGAGGCAGGATTGGGCTTGGAAGCGCTGACGGCATTTTTAGAGTAAGTGCGAGTTACTGTAGAAACTTGACAAGAATACCGACAAATGATTGTAGGACGGACGAACGGGTCTGAGATGACAGGATAACGGAGCTCGATGGCCACAATGATTAAAAAATACAAACCATCTAGCCATGGCAGCTCCAACCCTGTCCAAGCACGGCCCTCCCAGGTCTGTCATTTTTTTTGCCCCAGTACGGTAAAATTGGACAGTCCGTCGGAAAGACTACGATGCGACGGGTGCAGCAGGCGCATAATCAATTAGCTCTCTATCTCAAAGTGGAGAAGAGCGCGGCGGTCCGGCGCGAAGTCTCAGCGTGACGCGTTCATCCGACACCCGTCATTCATCTTCCGAACATCCCCGATTGGCTAGGGGATAGTCCATGGGGACCATTAGCGTGCTCCCCCATGGGGCAAACAATATCAAGCCCATTCCATCAGCCTGAACTTGATGGCGCCCAGACACCACGAGTAACCCCCGCTGGAGACTCGATCCTCCATCCATTACCCCGCCCCATCGCAAGCTTAACAAACTTAACTTTCCTGTTTAGGCGATTAAGCGAGGTTACGCATTTATCTCTGTCAGAATCCGAGCTGTGCCGAGTAGATTGTGGATCCCAGTGATTTGTCGAAACGGGACCAGGACCCACTATGAAAACAACACATCCAAGTACCACAATACATCAATCAATTGAAGCTACGGGTCTGACAATTCCACTTTCGCCTCTCCCCATTCTGACTGTCTTCTCGAGTGCCCTTGAATCACACGCATCTCAATCATTATTTGTGCCGCTATGGGACGAAAGTATTGCGTTAGATTCATCAACTCAGCCCCCGATGCACGGGACTTCCCTGCCGTTGCTACGAGTGGCACTGAGCGAGCAGCGGATAGCAAACCTCGACCTGCTTCGGGCCAGAATCGCCAGGTCATCCGGAGCCGCTTTGGCTGCGAAGAGTGCAGGAACCGCCGCGTTAAGTGTGACGAGGCATTCCCCGTATGCCTGCGGTGTCAGCGTCGTGGTTCTGTGTGTCGCCCGAGAGCCCGGCCGCTTGGCTGGCGCACAGAAATACCCTGGCTTGCTAATCCGGGACTGAATCCATGGAAGACCCGCCCCAATGCGCGCTTGCTGCAATTCTGGATGGAGATTGCCAGCCATATCCTTACCATGAGCCCAGATCACAATCCCTTGTCGTTTCCTCTCATTCCCCTCTTGGCTGAGAGCCCCAGCCTACTCCATGCCGTGCAGAGTGTCAGTGCCGGCTCTGAGGTTTTCTTTCAGCAGTCAAGTCTCGATCTTTGCTTGAGAGAACGTGGCCTCGCACTCGAACTCGTCCGCAAAGAGCTCCAGGAGCACACTTCCGGTAGCCCCATTTCCCCTGCATCTGTTCTCAGCATCTTTGTATTGGGTATTTCCGCCTCGTGGGTCGAGACCACTCCACACACCTACGGTCAAGAGCATTTAGTTGCTGGAAGAGTCATGCTTGACAAGCTCCTCAAGGACGAAAAGACACGGTCGGATTCGATGACTATATTCCTCCTTGGATGGTATCTTCATTGGGATATGGCTTGTTCCTTGGTAGCCTCCGTGGATGGATTATTACCCCTCGACCCCCCCGAGATGACCTTGACTCTCCGCGAGATACAGTCTGATTTCCACCCAATGACAGGCTTCTCCACAGAGCTGTTTTATATTCTATCCACTCTCGGTCGCTACTGTCGACAAGTTTGCAAGCATCCACAGCAACGGGATGAGGCTCTCGAAGCAGCATTCCATCAACATTTGATTTCTTGGCAGCCCAAGTGCGAGGAACAGGACCATATCAATATGAACGACGCCTTCAAGTACCACGGTCTGATTACGTTGGGCAGAGTATGCCAGCAGGCTAGCCAGACTTCCATCGATAGGACAAAGCCACCGGAACCGATCACCGAGGTTGAAGGTGAAGCTGAACTTCGAGAATATACCCTCAAGTGTCTGGACGCGATATCTGGCGTTCCTCTCGACTCACTCTGTATCAACTATCAAGCGATTCCATTATTTACTGCAGGTTCAGAGCTGACGAGCGGTGATTTGGCTTCACGGGGGAAAGTCATTGAATTGTTTAGGGCCCTGTACTCACGCAACCGACTTCAAGTAAACATCTGGGCCATCGAGTTGCTTGAAGAGCTCTGGGCACTGCGGGACCTTGGAATCACTATGTCTTGGATGGAGTTGCAGACGGAAAAACAATGGGTTCTTCAATTTGGATAACTGGGAAATGGAGGGTGAAGCGGCAGTGAGTGGGGGAGTAATGGCGTTGCTCTTCTGTGGTGGTTGTTCCTCAATTTGTATCCCATCTTGTCATCCTACGCAAGTCGGCATGGTATGTGAGTCATAGTGAATAAATTGCACTCATGAAGTGGAGTGTATGTTTATATTTTCTAACTGACTGATTGGATGTTTGCGTTTAAAGTCGCTCTAAATAAATATCTAAGAATTATTATATTTAATAAGAGATTTTAATTATATATTAAAGCTCTTAAATTCTAATTAAATAAATAATTAAAAGTATTTTATTTTATAAATCTTTAAATTAAATTAAATTCATTACTTATAAGAAAATATTTATATATTTTATAAAAATAGATTAAGTAAAATATTTATAATTAAAAAAATCAAATTTATAAGTTTTTTAATAAATATAATAAAATTTAAAATAAAATCTTTATAAAAGATTTATTAATATTACTTATATAAAACTTAAAGTATAATAATTATATTTATAATATATAAATATAATAAATAATTTAATAAAATTAATAAAAATATATATTTAATATATTTTATAATATATTTAAAAATAATTATAATAAATATATTTAGTATAATAATTTATTGTTTTAATTAATATTATATAATATAAGTTTTAAAAATAATAATTAAAATATAATAATTTTTAAATTTAAATAATTAATAATATTATTATTATAGCTTAGTTACCTATAATAGCGCTATAAGCCTCTATAGGTAGCTAAAGCACTACTATAATTACTATAATAGCAATTATAGCCTAATCTTTTGCCCTATAGCGTGATAGCTAAGGTATACTATTATAATTATATTATATATTAATAATTAAATACTTTATTAATATAAATATAAATTAAAAATATCTTAATAAATAAATAAAATTATAAATATAATTATAAAATAAAATTAATAAAAAATATTATATTATAGTTTAAAAAAGCTTATAATATATAATAAAAATTAAATTATCTTAGTATATCATAACCTAATTATAACTATTAAAAGACTTATATTTAAATTGTAATTTTTAAATTATAATTTCTTATAATTTAATATAAAAACCTTAATATATAAACATATATATATTAAGTATCTTAGCTATTAATATAACTTAGTTTTATTTAATACCTTTAAGTATATTATTAGATATAATTTATATCTTATTAAAGATAATATTAATAGCTTCTTTTTATATATAAACCTAGAAAGATAAGGCTTAAAGAAGCTAGAAGCACTATATAAGAAAGAGCACCTAAATGCAATATTAAGAGCTCGCAAAGCTTACTATTATTAGGGATAGGTATTATTAAGACAGGTTAACTCTTTAAATCCCTTTCTTTTAGCAGCTATTAGAGTCCTATGAGCTCTGTAGCTATGCTTATTGCTATTTTAGCCGGCAAAGATTTTCGCCCTAGTAGAGTGCTAATGGTAGGTACTAAGGAAAAAATCTTATAAGAGAGAGGTAAGCGGTAGGTAGGTGTTATCGGTGGGTGGATACTGCATGGTAGATATTAGGGGACCCTGAGAGGGCCCGTTGTCCTGAATTAAGTAAACAATGTTGATTAACATTAACCCACACCTGCGGCTTTAACAGCTCTAAGCCGGGGAAACCTCCTGTTTTAGCTAAAAAGCGAGGGAGTTTCAATCTAAGTGGGTAAATAAGAGCAGGGAATCAAAAAGGTAGCTCCACCTTTTGTAGTTCAGAGCTTAGGATTCCAATCAGTATCCTCCTATACAGACTAACAGTTAGCAGCCTGACGATATGCCTTGCTTTCCCTAACGAGCTGGGTACCGACTAGTAAGCATACAAATCCTTTTGACGTGTTTGAACCCCACTTATGACAACCCTTGTTACTTTTTAGTCATCAGCTCCTTCGCGTATTATCCTATCCTGGCAGGTACCTGTGATTGCACTTACTTCACGGCAAACCTTGTATAACAAGTTCCACTCAGGTTACCTAAGGATATATATATATTAAGATCTTACATTAATAGAAGGGCATCTCAAATCATTTTGAAATCAGGATTGTTACTAAAATGTCCGACCTCACTCTCTTTTATGGAAAAGGCTCTTGTGCTTTTATTCCACAATCCCTTATCTTACACTTAAACATCCCCGCCAAGTTTGTGGAGATGAAAGATAGTCCGAATGGCTTCAGGAGTGCTGATGGAAGCCTTTCAAACGCCGACTACCGCAAGATTCATCCACAAGGCTTCGTCCCCGCACTTCAGGTTGGAAACGAGGTAATTACCGAGGTCTCTGCTATTCTCGTTTATATCGCGTCACTGGCCGACGACAAGACCCTCTTAGCTCAGGGAAGCTGGGAGGAGGCACGGCTCACCGAATGGCTCGTCTGGCTCTCTGATACAGTGCATGGTGCGTTTGCCATGCTATACCGCCCACGCCGATATAGCGATGATCCAGATGTGTACGAGACGATTCGAAAGAAGGGGAGAAAAGGAGTCGAGGAATGCTTCTTGCAACTGGAGTCTCGTCTCCGAGATAAAAACTTCCCTTTTGGAAACCGCTTGACTATAGTGGACTTCTATTTATATGTTTTTGGACGCTGGTGCAACGACATCGGAATTGACCTCCAAAGCAACTACCCCCATTACTTCAACCACTTTCAGCGTTGGGGGCAACTGAGCGGTATCAAACAAGCCGTTGAACTGCACAATGTCACGACCTAGGCAGCGACCGGACTGTCGCAACCGGCAGAACAGGGTCATGACAGAACAACATATCTCCGCTCACGAAAGGACGAGTGAGCCAGACCCCCTCACTCACCTCGTCACAAGGGAGCCTCAAGGATGCACTCACGACGGAAGACGTGGGCGACATGGAAACTATAAAGTATATAGCACACGCTCATTTGCGCATTGTCTTGTACTAGCTACCTCAGCTACTAATATAACTTGGTTTTACTCAATAGCATTGAGCACATTACCAGACGTGACTTATGCCCCTTTAAGGCAACGCCAGCATCTGTCCACCTAAACCCAGCACGACTAGTTTATCCCTTGGGAACCCTACGATCGTCACATGTCTGTTGCTTTCGCTTATCATACAAGTTATGTAAAAGCAACTACTAATAGGATTTATTTTATTTTTTAATTAACTACTTAATACTTCGCGAAGGATCTAAAAGCGGAAAGTTATATAAACCGCAATTAAGCAAAGACTAATCCCCGCAGTTAAGTAACATAGTCTAATATAATAACTATAGTCCCTTAATAATGCTATTAGGGTTAGTAGTCTAAGATATCCCTACTATTAGGTTTTTAATATAAATAATTAAAGGGATATATTATATTTAATTTAATATTAATTATAAAGAAAAATATAAAAATATATTAATTTATTTATATAAATATATATAAATAATACCTTTTATTAAATATAAACTTAATTAATAGCTTTAAGTTATTTATAATTATAATAATAATAATATAAATTATATTAATTTTTATAAGGTTTTTATTATAAAATATATTTTAAAAATTATTAAAAAGAAATTAAAAAATTAATAATATTATTATTTTATATTAATTATTATTTTATAAAATATTATATTTAATAATTACTAAAGAAAAATAATAATATATTTAAAGATATATTTTCTAAGTTTAATTTTAATATATATATTAAGATTTTAAAAATAAAATTTTAATTTTATAATATTAAATAAATATTTCTTTAATAATATATATATTACCTAAGTATAATAATTAACTAAGTATAATAAAAATATTAACCTTTTTAATTTAAATATTTATAAAAATACTATAGACCCTTTAATTAATTAAAACTACTTACTATATTTTTCCCTAGATATCTTAATTATTACCTAATAAGTCCTTATATTATAATTAGGCTTATTATAGATATTATAATATTAAACCCCTAGTTATATTAACCTTTCTTAATTATTATATCTCAATAATTTAGCTACTACCTATGCATTAGTATCTATTTAATTAATTACTTACCTTCCTTTCTCTACTATTATTACCCCTCTTTTCTATAGTCTAGTCCTTTTTGCCCTCTAGCGCTAGCTTAGTATTTTATTTACCTCTCGAAGGTCTTTAACCTTAGCTATTAATAAGGTAACCCTATGCATAATAGCCTTTATTCCCTTAGAAAGAGACTATAGAGCTTTAAGAATTAACTCTAGCGAGTTACTCTTATATCTTCTAATTTATCTTTTAAGGTATTTAGACTAAGATCTAGCCTTAAGCATAGTCTTTAGGGTCTTTAAGACCTAAGGGGTTAAAGGCTCCGCTACCTCTTTAGCTAATATTAAAGTCTATAGCTATATATTAAGCTTTAAGACTATACTTTCTAAGTTAAGGGGAATAAGCTTAGCCCCTTTAAAAGCTACCTTTATATTTTTCTCTATTATAGTAGCTTAAAATATAATATAGAAGGCTAAGAAGAACTCGGTCTTAGAAATATAGGTTATAGAGTATCTAATTAGATACTTTATTTCTTAACTATAGGCCTTTTTAAATAGCCTAAAATACCTAATATTAAGGGGCTAAAATAAGTAAGATAAATAAAATAATATATAAAGCCTAATAATTTTATTTTCTTTATAATATCTCTTAAATTTAATAAAATAATAATTTTTATAGCTATTAAGGATTAAGAAATAATAAAAATTAATTAATTAATTAGCTATATAGTAATTAAAGTACTTAAGTTACTTAAGACTAGTTTTATTATTAATCTAGCTATTTTAGGTTATTATAATTACTTAATTACCTAGTAGATTATTATCTTAGTATTAATTAGTAAGGTAATATTAGCCTACGCTAATAATAAATAACTAAATTACTTAGCCTTTTATATTAATTACTTAGATAATTATAATTTATTCCTAGTTATTAGGCTATATTAATTTTAGCTTTAAATACCTTTCTAAGCCTATAATAATTATTTTACTTATAATTATACCTATAAAGAAGCTAATCTTATTAAAGTTATAGATATTATTTAATTAGATGCTATATTTTATAATTATATTTACTATAAGCTAAAACTAATTATAGATAATAATTAAATCTTTATACTTAGCTCTTTAATAGTTATATTTCTAAAAGAACTATATCTTAAGCTCTAAGTATTACTTAATAAAGTTTAAAGCCTATATAATAGTTAGGTGTATTCCTAAGGGATAAACCTAGCTATACTAGGTTTATATTAGTAGGGGATTAGGCGTATAGTCTTAAATATAATATAAGTTATATCTAGTAATATACTTAAAGGTATTAAGTATAACTAAGTTATATTAATAGCTAAGGTAGCTAATATATAAGAGAGTACTAATAAGTATATTTATATACTTCTATTTAACCTTTAGACTAAAGTAATTAAGATTTAGTCTAAGGTAAGATTAATATTTTTAATATTTAGTCTTAGGACTAAGATAAGCAAAGTTTAATCCTTTTAGTCTTAATACTTAGTTAGGTAATTTTATTAGGTTTCTCTGCCTAATATATATTATAGCTATAATATAAGGTCCCCTCTCTATTAGTCTTATCCTTAAGACTACTTCTTGCGGCTAAGTATTTAAGGTAGGTAACTTATTTTTATAAAAAATCCTTTTCCTTACTAATATAATATTAGGCCGGGTTTCTAAATATACTTCCTCTTATAAGCTTTCTAAGATATAAGGTTTATTTATATATATTAATACTTTTAGCTCTAAAATTATGCCTTATACTTAGTGCTTCTATTAGGGCCTCTCTTATAAGGTAATATCTAATTATTCTAATTATTATTTAAACTATATAACTGCGAAGGTTATATATAATAGCGCGGAGATAGCTTCTTTCTATAGGTTTTTCCTCTAAGGTCTCTTACTTATATTTCTAGCTAATATTATAATTATAAAAAATATTTATAAATATAAAAGGCTTAAAATTAAAAAAGTAAAAGTAAAGGCTACTTTTAAGGTAATAATAGCTAAATTAGCTTATATATAATAATAAAAATATCTTTTAAAGGTATAAAATAATAAGGCTTTTAAATATAATTTATATATTTTAAATAAGTTAAGTAAGCTTTATAAGGAGTTATTTATTATTATAGAGGCTTATTCTCTAAGAGCTATTAATTTAATTAATTAAGATATTATTAGTCTTAATAAGCCTATATTTAATATTATTAGTAGAAGTTCTTTAAGAGGTATTAGGTATTAATAAGATATTCTAGGGGTTCTTATATATTTTCTAAGTCTAAGTAATCCTTTTATTTAATAAAATATATTATTTTATTATTAATTTTATTTATATTAAGGATAGCTTTTATAATATATTCTTTTAGCCTATTAACTTTTATCTCTAATTTATCTTTAGTTCTAACTTAGATAATGTTTTATATTAATTTAAGTAATAAGATATAAAAGATTAAATAAAGCTTAACTTTTTATAATAAGTCTAGTTTATAGTTATATTTTAAGATTTTTTATTTAATTTTATAAGGTTTAATATATTTATAATTAAGTTTTTTATTTTATTATTTTATTTTAATATTTTTTAGTATAAATATAACTATATCTCCCTCTAAGAAAATTAATCCCTTAATTTTTTTCTTATTAATATAATTTATTATCTTATTTTTAATAAATTTAACTTTTATTTTTATTTCCTTATATAAATTCTATAGCTAATTACTAATAAAAATAGCCTTAAGATTAATAATTATATTTTTTATTTATTAATATATATTTAGTATAAATCTAAAGTTAATATAAGCTAATATAATTTTTATATTTTTATTTATAGCTATATTATAGGCTAGCTATATAATTAATAGTTTCTTAACCTAGTTAGTTTATTTATAATTAATATAATATTAAAGGTATTATTTTAATATTTACTTTATATATTTAGTTTATTTATTTATTTCTTTATAATATATTATAAAGAGTTTATAATTAATCCCTAAGTATCTTATAAGGCTTTATTAAAATTTTAAAGTAAATAATAGTCCTTAATTTATAATAATCTTAAGTAATATATTATATATTTTAATAATATAAAAATAAAAAAATAAGTAAATTCTTTAATTATTATTAATTTTCCATAAGGTATAAAATAAGAAAATTTTATAAGTTTATTTATAATAATAAAAATATTATTATAAAAGTTTTTAATAATTAATTCTTTTAATAAAGGTAATTTAATAATAAAGTCTATAATAATTAAGTCTTATAGCTATTATATATTAAAGAGTAATTATAGCTTCTTATATAATTTATAGTATTATGCCTTAGTTTTTAGAAGAGATTATATTATTTAATAGCTATTATAATAGTTTTTTTTATATTAAGAAAAATAAATATTATTTTAATTATTTTAAGGTTTTATTAATTTCTTAGTATCTATATAGCTAATAATTATATATTTTATATATAAGGTTATATTATAATTTATTTAGAATTTATTATTTATTTATTTTTTTATTATCTAAGAATTATATATTATATTCTTAGATTTTCTTTAGAAATAAATTATCTTATTTTATTATATATATAGCTCTATTAATTTAATAAGATATCCTTATAGTCTTACTTTATTTATAAATTAATATTTTCCTTTATTTTTAAATATACTTATAGATAGTATAGTCCTAGGCTTATTTATAGTATTTTTCTAAGAAGTCTCCTTAGAAGTCTTTATTAATATACTTTATTAATCTTTCTAGGTATTTATAGTTTATATTATAAAATTATTTCATAATTTATTTCTTATATTTCTTTTTTAAGAGGTAGGTTTATTTCTAGGCTATTTATTTAGCTACCTTATAATATTTTTTATATTAGAATATTTTTCCTTATACCTTATCTAAGAGTTTATAATTATTATAATACTATTATATAGCTTAGGTTATTTTTTCTAGGTTTTTATAATATATAACTTAGTAATAATAATAATTAAAGATAATTTAAAATACTTTATTAAGAATAAAAAGTTTTTTTTTATAAATTTATAATTTATTTTTTTTCTTAATATCCTTGCATATAATTAATAAAGTCTATAACCTATTACTTATATTTCTTAATAAATATAAAGTATTTTAATAAGGGTATTAGCTTTTATATTTATTTAATAAACTTTTATTTAAAATATTTTTTAATAATATAAAATAATAATTATTTTTTAGCTTTAATCTTTTTAATATCTAAGTTAGGTTATTAATTAATAGTATTAGCTTAGCTATTTTTTATTTTTTTAATATATATAATAATATAATTAAATTTTAAGAGATATTTAATATATTTTAATTATTATTTATTAAGTTTTTAGGTTTTTATAAAATAAGTAATATTATTATAATTTATATATATTTTAATTTAATAAATACTTTTAAAGAAATAATATTAAAATTCCTTAAAAGTATTAATAATTATAAGGAATTCCTTATTATAAATAAAATAATTAAGTTTTACTTTATATAACTTATAAGAATAAAATATAATAAGATATAAAAATCTCTTATTATCTTATTATTTAATCTAAGCTCTTAGTATAAAATCTAAGATATTTATTTTAAGTTTTATTAATTAAGATAAATTAAATATCTTAAGTATTAGTTTACTTAGGATAAATTCTTTAATTATATAAAAAGCTTTTTATATTTTATCCCTAAATATAAATATTTTATTTTTATTTATAAGGTTAATTAATAATATTATAATTTTATTAAATTATTTAAGGAATTTATAGTAATAATTAATAAAACTAAGAAAGGCCTATATTTCCTTAATATTAGTTAATTCTTTTTAGTCTTTAATTACTAAGACCTTCTTAAGGTCTATATATATCTTATTATATAATATAATATATCTAAGAGATTCTACCTCTAAGGCATAGAATTTACTTTTCTTAGGTTTTATTAATGAATTAATATCTTATAGTATTTATAATACCTTATAGATATATTTTATATATATTTTTTTTATTTTAAAAAAGATTAAGATATTATTTAAGTAATATATAATAAATATATTTAAATAATCTTATAGTATATTATTAATTATTTATTAAAATATAATAAATATATTTATAAGTTTAAAAGGTATAATAAGGTATTTAAATAATTTATATTTAATATAAAAAGTATTTTTTTATTTATATTTTTTTTTAATCTAAATAAGATTATAAGCTCTTTTAAGGATAAATATTATAAAATATTTTATTTTAAAAAATTAATATTTTAACTTATTAATAAAAGGTAATATTATATAATCTTTAATTATAATAGTATTAAGTATTATAAGGTTAATATAAAAATAAAGCCCTTTAGTTTTTTTTAAAATAAATATAATAAAGTATTTAATAAATAATTTATTTTTCTTAATATATCTTTTTTATAATATTTCTTTAATATATTTCTTTAATATTAGTAATTATATTATATTAAGTAAATAGAGTTTATTAAAGCTAGGTTATTTCTTATTAATAAATTTAATTTCTAGGTTATAATATATATATTTAAGTAAGCCTATTTTTAGTTCTTTTATAAAGAGCTTTTTATAAATATAATATTATAATAAAATATTCTTAAGCTATTTTTCCTTTAATATCTTCTTAATTTACTTAAGGTTTTTTTTTAATTAATAAAACTATTATATAATATATATAATTATTTTTTATTATTATTACTTCTATTTATTATAATATTTATATTATATCTCTTTAGGTAAAAAAGTATTTTATATTTATTTTTTTTTAATTTCTTTAATATCTTTAATAAAAATTTAAGATCTTATATTATCTTCTAAGTTATTATTTATTATAAAGGATATCTTATTATTAAATAAAAATACTTAGCTAATTCTTTAATTAAAATATAAATTAAATTAATATAATTATAAATACCTAAGTACTAGGTTATAGCCTTTTATAGGTATAATATTAAATAAGATTTCTTAATTTTCTTTTTTAATATAATAAAATCCCTTAGGAACTATATAATAAGAAAGGCTAAGGAATTCCTAGGGAATTCCTTATAAGAACCCTTATATTTCTTAGGTAAATAATTATTAAATTTTAATCTTATTTGTTTTTCTTTTTAAAAACTTATAACTTATAGAAAACTTATAATTTTTAAAAAGGGACTTAAGGGATTAAAATTAAAGGCCTTTATTATTTTTTTTTATAAATAATAATAATTAATAACTTTATTATATATTAATAAAGACCTTATTACTTATAAATAAAATAAACCTATTAAGAAGGTATTTATATCGTATATATAAAATAAAAGATTACTTATAATTCTTTTTATAATTAATTATTAAGAAACTTAAGGACTTTAAGTTATTATAGGCTATAAATACTCTTTATTTAAAAAATCTTATTAGCTAAGGGCTTATTATCTTTAAAGTTAAATAATAATAAATTAAATTAATTAAATATAGATTTTTTTTTTATAAGTAAATTAATTTAAAAGTATTTATAAAAGCCTAATTTATTAATAAATTAATTAATTTTAGATATAATTTTAAGTAAAGCTTAGGAGAAAACTTAAGGAATATAAATAACTCTTAATTAACTTAAAGTTTATTCCCCTAGGGTATTACTTATTTTTTAAGCTAAATTCCCTAGAAGTAAACCCTTAATATATATTATAAAAATCTAATAATTCCCTCGCGGATTAATTAATATAGCTAATATTAATGCCCTATAGTTTAATTCTTATTTATTTTAATTAATTTATTAAAATCTACTTATTAGCTTAAGCCCTTAGATTAATAACCTATTTTAGGGAGGCTAATTATTATAAGTACTTATTAATCTCCTTATATTTATTAAAAAGCTTACCTTAGCCTATATATTTAAATAAACCCCTAGCTACTTTATTTAGAATTAAATAAAAATTATTAAAATCTATTAAGACTAATATTATAACTTAAATACTAATAATCTCTACTTTAATAAGTAATTTTAATTAAGGCCCCCCTAGTAGGGATATAAAAATACTAATAGCCTAATTAAGCTAATAAAGTATAATCTTATATTAGGCCTTAGTAGTAGATATAAGTAATTTAATAAGAGATAAGATATTTCTAGCTTAATATAATAAGTAAATCTTTATAAATAACTTAAATAGCTATAATTATATAAAATCTATATTATTTAAATAGTTTTAAAAAAAATAAAGGTTAATCCTAAATAATAAAACTAATACCTCTTAATAACTTACCTTAGCGCTATATATAATTAGACTTAATTAGCTTAGGGACCTTTTCTTTATAATCTAAGGACTATAATACCCTTAGGTTTAGTTTTATATAAAAAATATAAGAAAATTCTATCTAGCTAATAAATATAATTAAACCTATAATAAAGCTATATTCTAGGGTATTTATATTATATTTTAAAATATTAAGTAATTTATTAATATATTAAATTATTATTACTTATAGAGCTTAGATTATATAAAAGCCTTAATATTAAATATCTTAATTTTTTTATAAAGGGCTACCTTAGAATAATATATTAATAATATTAATAATATAAAAAGGTATAAACTCTAAGATAAATAGAGCTTTTTAAGATAAAAAGAGCTCTTATAAAAATAATTTAAGCCTTAATTTAAAGCTATTTTTTAAGTATTCTTAGATAAATATTTTATTATTATAGATATTTAAAATAAATAAAACTTTTAAAGCTAAGTAACCTTTTTAAAAAGAATAAATAATAAAATTAAGTATTTAAAAAGATAATTAATAATCTAAGTATATATCTTACTTAATAATTACCTTAAAGAAAGCTTTTCTTAGCCCTAAGTAATAAATTCCTTTAATAATTAAATTAAAGACTATAAGTAAAAGATCCTTAATATATATATTTATATAATAATAAGAGATTAAAATAAATAAAAAAATAAGCTTAATTAGAAACCCTAGGAATTAACTTAGGCTTCTTAATTTTTTAATATAATAATTATTAATAAGGATTTTAGCTAAGGCTAGGGATTAAAATCTTATTTAGGGTTTAATACCTCTTAGTTTTTTAGATAATTAGCTAGGCCTACTTAATACCTAACTTATAATAAAATCATTTAAATTACTATAATAAATCTAAGTAATAATTAATATAAATTATCTTAGGCATTAATTTTAGTAATATAAGTATTTATTATTATTAAGGCTAATTAAGAGAATATTAAAAAAAAAATCTTTTTTTATAAAAAAATAATAAACCTCCCTATATATTATAATAAAAAGAAAAAAAAGACTTATTTATTTAGTTACCTTAGCCTAAGATAAGTTTAATTATAATATTATAAGTAAACCTAAGAAAGAAATAATTTACTTAATTATAAAGGCTCTCTTAGTTATTAATATCTTAGAAATTATTAATTTTATTTTTATTAAATAAGAGGTAGATTTATTTATAGATATCTATTTAAAACCTTTTATTATCCTTATAATAAAATATATCTTAGAGTATATTATACTTAGGCCTAATTAACCTATTATATATTTATTTACTTAGATAAAAATAATAAAGGAATTAAATAAGATAATATAAAAAGAAATTTATATTAATATTAATATTAATTAATTAATTATTACCTAGGAATTCTTATTATTTTTATTAAATATATAACTAGATCTTATTAAGATTATTACCTTATATAGTATAAAATACTTATAAATAATAAAATAAATAAACTTTATAATATATCTCTCTAGAATTAAAAATAAAAAGCTAGCTATAAGTAAAATAAATATTAAGGCCTAGGTTATAAATAAGCTAAGTATTAATTTCTTTTTTAAGTAAAAATTTAATATCTTATATAAAATAAATATCTTAAATAATAAAAAATAAATATAAATTAAATTAAATAAAAGACTCTTAATATTAATAATACTAAGATATTTAATAAATCCCTATACTTAATAAGTAAAAGCCTAGGCTAAGACCTATATCTAGGCTTATAATAGCGCTTATATATTAATATAGGTATATAAGGTAAATAAAAAGAAAGACTTCTTTTTTAAATTAATTATAATAAGGCATATATTAATTATAACTTAGATTATTAAAAGAGTTTTCTATTATAATAGCTCTCTTAATATATAAGTTATTTATTAGGGCTAAAAGCCTAGTATTTTATATTTAGTTAACCCTAAAGAATCTCTAAAAAAAAATTAATAAGTATACTTATTTATTACCTATAGGAAAGGTATATTAAAAAAATAAGCTTTTTTTAAATTAAACCTATAAGTATAAATAAGTAAAACTACTTATATAAATAATAATAACCTAATATAAGATATAATAAAATTAGCCCCTACCTAAGACTAATTAATACCCCTAGAGAAAAAAAATACCCCTAGGGAATAACTCTAATATATAGAGTTAAACCTAAGACTTAAGTTAAGAATCTCTTAATTAATGAACTTATCTAAGATTATTATTAACCTAAGAGTCTAAATCTATAATTAAGAAAACCTAATTAACTATAAGATCTAAGATCTTTTAGTAAAAATTTTAAGCTTATAAGAAGATATTAGCCTTATTATTATTAATAAAAATTAATATATAAAGATCTTATTAATTAAAGATTAATACTAATAAAAGCTAAGATTATATCTTTATCCCCTTAGCCTTAAGGTAAAAGAATTTCTTAATAAGATATTTAGGGCTTTTTATAATTAAGACTATATAGAGTTTTAATAAAAACTTATATTATTTATTAGCTTAATTTTTATAATTTAAAAAATAATAAATAAAAAAAAAAGAAAATTATAATAAACCTCTAAGCCTTTAATTATATAATTATTATTAATATATACTTAATACCCTTATAAAATAAAATAATTATTAAACTTAAAAATAAATAATATATTAATATAATAAATATTTAATCTTTTCTTTATTAATTTCTTATTTATATTAAATATTAAGATTATTTTATTATTATAAGCTACTAGGGGTTAAAATAATCTAAGATTACCTTAATAAGATTTAAAAACTCCTTAGCCTATATATAAAGATTTATAAATAATATACTTAGATTATATTATAATTATATAGCTATATTTATTAATAATATTATTATTTTCTTAGATATATTAAAAAACTATTTATAATACCTTTAAGCCTTTTTTATATTCTTTTAAGACTATAATATCTCCCTATCTATAAATAAATCTTTCTTAGCCTACTTATCTAGATAATTATTAAGGTTTAAAGTTAATAGCCTTAGGCTATTTAATATAAATAAGAGAATCTAAGCTTTATATAATATTAGCTTTCTTAGTAACCTTATAGATCTTAAGACCTAGATTAATATAATAAGGTAGCTATATAGCCTTATTCTTAGATTTTTAAAATAAATTAAACCCCTATAGAGATATAAGATAGAGCTATTATTAAAAGAGTAAGAAATAAGTAACTTAAAAACTAGTTAAAAGTAAAAAAATTATATCTACTTAGCTACCTAAGAGGGATTTAAGGAGGATAAAAAGGTATTTATTAATATAACTAAGGTATTAATATTTATTAAAGCTTTATAGTATTTTAATCTTAATTAAGAATTACTTATTATACTTAATATATCTAAATATAAAATAAGGGTAATAATATTTTATTTAAACCCTTTATATATATAAGATAATAAAAAATATATCTTAGAAATAATAATTAAGCTAATATTATACCTAAGTTATGCCCTCTAGAGTATAAAAATATAATATTAGCTAATTAAGCTAAAAATAGCTTATTTTATCTCGGTATATTAAAAGCTTAAAATAATATTATTTTTTAATAAATTTAAAAAAATTTATATTTTTATTAATTATATAGTAATTTATAATATTATAAATTAATTTATAATATTTTTCTTAGGCCTATAGGCTAATAACTAGCTTATCTAGGCCTCTTAATACCTTAGCTAATATTTAATTACTATCTAATATATCCCTAGTATTATTAACCTAATTAGGGATATCTTATTATATCTACTAAGAGCTAAGTCCCTATTAAATAAGGGCAAAGGGGAGTTAAATTATAAATAAGGCATAGGGAAATACTATAACTTAGTATATTATTATATTAAAGTATTAATAAGTCTTATTATTTAAGAAGCTATTATTAAGTAATATAGCTATGAATTATAATAAAAAGGCATATTAGAATAATTAAAAGACTAGAATAAATAAAATAAGCTCCTTTTTATTTATTAATATAATTTATTTTATTTAATTAAGTATAATAAATAATATTATTTTTATATATTAAATTAAGTTATAATAAAACTTATTAAAGATATATATTAATAAAAGTTTTACCTTATAGTTAATATTATAAGGGAAAATATATAAAATTCTTTTATAATTAATTACTTTAAATAAAAGATTAAAAAAATAAAAAAGTAATATAATACTTATAAAAGAAATAAAACTAATAAATAAAAGCTACCTAGGGAACTTATACCTATTTAATCCCTAGTAATCCCTTTTTATATAATAGCTATAAATTTTATTACTAAAATATTAAATATCCCTAGTAAGGGCTAATTATAACTAAATTATAGGTTTAATATCTTTAATGCCTTCTTAATAATTACCTATAAGTTTAATTAAATATCTCTTATTATATTAAGGTACTTAAGGTTTATAATTAAATATTAAGCCTTTTTCTTAGTAAATAAATTATAATAATATAACTAAGGTATTCCTTAAAGTATAATATTTAATTAAAACCTAAAGTTCCTTAGTAGCTTTTAATAAACCCTCTAAATAATTATAAGAACTAAGCTTTATATATATATAGCTTAGTACCTATAGATAAATAATATTATTAAATATTAAAACTAATTTATTAAGATTATTTTTTATTATTAGACTAATAATAACTTAATAACCCTATAGATAATAGCTATAATATTATTAAAATTTATTATAAATAATATATATATAAAGGTAATCTAAATAATACTAAGTAAGCTTATTATAAGCTAGAAAATAAATAATAGCCTCTAGTACCTAAGTAAGCTTATAAACTAGTTTAATTAAGCTACCCTCTAAGATAATATATAGCTAATTATTGCCTTTACTTAAGCTATAATAAAGAGGAATTATAATAAGAAATATTACTTTTTATACTTTAAACTAGGTAATTAAGTATTTCTTAAACTAAGAAAGAAATATAATATTATAAATAATAAGAAACCTAAGCTAAAAGAGTATTAGATTAAGCCCTATTATATTATAAAAAGGGTTAACTAATTAGCTTATTAACTTAATATAATAAATAACCTTATTATTTACTTAGTAATCTTTATTATATACCTATTATTAGTAAAAGCCTTAATTAAGTAATTAAGCTTAATACTAATAGAAAAAGATATTAAAAAATAAAAAAATAATTATTAATACTTTAAAGTAAAATATATTATTAGATCTTTAAAAAGGAAATTTAGATATAATAAATTAAAAACTAAATACCTAGTAATATAAAAAGAGTACCTAAGTAATTATAATAATTAGATTCATAAGGAAACTATTAAGACCCCTAAAATAATAGCTAAGTTTAAATAAAAAACTAAAGATATTTAAGCCTTAATTAATAAATCTAAAGTATAAGCTATAAAAGCCACTAAGGAAGATAAAGAGTATACTCTTATATTAACTAAGTAGTATTTACTATAAGATTACTTAATAAAAGAACTAATAAAGTAAACTATATAGGGGATCTAGAAAAAAAAGCTAGGCCACCCTTATAAACAAGCTTAAGGAGGAATTTATAAGATAGAAGGCCTTAATAGCTAGATTAAGGTAAAATTATAGATTAAAGGTAGGTCTTTATTATATAAAAGACTTTAATTTACTAAGCCTTTTATAGTAGCTTAGCTATAAAGCTTTTAGGAGGTCTCTATATATATAATAACTAGCCAGGGTTACCCTAATTAGTCAGTAGATTTAATAGCTGCCTTATATCCTTATAATTACCTCCCCTCTAGAGATCTTAGTCCCTAAGATCTTTAAATAAATAAAAAAGCTTTAAATAACCTCTTTAAGTTTCTTAATTTATAAATAAAACCTTAATAAAAGCTCTTTATTATATTATCTTAAATACTATAGAGTTAATTTTTATTTCCTTTTTATTATAATATAAATAATTAAAATATTTTATTAATTCTTTAATATTATTAGCTTTATTAAAGTTTTATCTTTATTTTAATTTATTAATATTTATTAAATAAATAATATTTATTACTTAATATATTTTATTTTAATCTCTTTTATTATAATAATATCTTATTTTTTTATTAAGGTTTTTTTATATATCTTATCTCTTAAAATAAATATAATAAAAGTAATAATAATTAAAGTTTATTATATAACTTATATCTTAATATATAAATACCTTAATATATTAAGTAATTCTTAATATACTTATAAATAATATTTATTATACTTAGCTAATAGAATTCTTTTTTATTAAATCTAAGGTCTTTTAAGTATTTATATATCTTACCCTTAGATTATTATAATATTAATAAAGTATTTCTAACCTTAAGGCTTTTTACTTTAAGATAATTAATTAATCTTTATATTATAAT
>RZGL01000113.1:0-50135 GCA_027886155.1 Fusarium paranaense | reverse complement strand
TGCGTGCGGACGCTCAAGGGCCACGGCGAGCCGGTGATGTCGGTGGTGTTCTCGGCCGATGGCCAGCGTCTCGCATCGGGCTCGGGCGACAGCACGGTCAAGATCTGGGATGCCGCAACGGGCGCATGCGTGCGGACGCTTAAGGGCTACGGCGCCTCGGTGATGCCGGTGGTGTTCTCGGCCGATGGCCAGCATCTCGCATCGGGCTCGCTCGACAACACGGTTAAGATCTGGGATGCCGCGATGGGCGCGTGCGTGCGGACGCTCAAGGGCCACGGCGATTATGTGATGTCGGTGGTGTTCTCGGCCGATGGCCAGCATCTCGCATCGGGCTCGCTCGATAGCACGGTCAAGATCTGGGATGCCGCAACGGGCGCGTGCGTGCGGACGCTTAAGGGCTATGGCCCCCCGGTGATGTCGGTGGTGTTCTCGGCCGATGGCCAGCATCTCGCATCGGGCTCGCTCGACAACACGGTCAAGATCTGGGATGCCGCGACGGGCGCGTGCGTGCGGACGCTCAAGGGCCACGGCGATTGTGTGATGTCGGTGGTGTTCTCGGCCGATGGCCAGCGTCTCGCATCGCGCTCGCGCGACAGCACGGTCAAGATCTGGGATGCCGCGACGGGCGCGTGCGTGCGGACGCTCGACGTTGGCAGAATAATGGCCCACCTTTCATTCGACCCAACAACCAAGTCTCGCCTCTTTACTGATATCGGATGTCTAAACTTGGATCTATCGCCTACCATGAACAACCAGCTAACTGAGGCTGCTTCACGAGGGGCCTATCACTCTGGCTATGGTATAAGCACCGATGGTTTATGGATTGTGCGAGATTGGGAAAAGATGCTTTGGCTACCTGCAGAGTATCGTCCTTCAGAATCGGCTGTGATAGGCTCGATGGTCGCGGTTGCCTGCGATTCAGGACGAGTGCTGGTGATGAAGTTCTCTTGAGCAGGGGTAGTTAAATTACATTTCTGGTTACATACATGGCTCTTTCCAGTTCTGATTCTACCTCGTCAAGCTGCTACGGCTGAAACAACTGCTCCCACCTCAGCTAGCTGGTCCTGCATTTATTAAACTTTTAAGTGTTCTATGGAAACGCCGCCGTTGCTTCGTTCTCTTTAACGTTCTCTTTACTTTTCTTTTCCCTTAAATCTCGGAGGGTAGTAGGGGCCGAGAAAAATTTATATTGGAACGTAGTGAGGTGTGAGTGCCTTCCAGATCTAACGAGAACCATCTACCACCGGATATCATATGATTCAGGATATCTTTGACGGCCCTAATGTTGGTTGGCTATTACATCGACGGATATTCCATTCGGTTAACTCTCTATTTTACATCAAGACTAATGCGACAGCGGAAAGGCCTTACTTCTTGCCTCTTATTAGATATTTCTGGTTGCTCAACTAAGGTAAAAAGCTTAGAGAGAGTTCGTAGCTAGGCCCACATGACCGCAATACGGGCTTCTGCCTCGGTGCGAGTTTCAAGTCGCCCGCCAGTCCCGGCTTTCGATCCCGCTCCGGCTCGCCGTCGACCACAATCGACCCCTCACGTGCTGCGTAACTAGCGAGCTACCCGTCAAGCGGTACCGACAGGCTCTGACTACGGACAAGGAGGAAGCAGGTGCCATCCATCCGGATAAACAGTGGATAACCCACCGCGGGAAAGCTATCCCAAAGAAACCATTCCTACACGAGCATTGGCAAATGTTCAGGCTTAACAATAAAACAGGCCTATTATTAATATCTCAGCATTGATTATCGCCCATGTTCCCGAAAAGAGTTGACTCGAGCTACTGTACTTGACCAGGTCAACCCCTGAGTTTGGTCGAGTACCTGACTTGGATCGTGCCCTCAGAACGGTGTGGAAGGGCGCGCTGGATGTCGGCCCAAGAAATGCCATCTTGTTTCATCCTGCACACAGTTTCGTCCTCTTCCGCCGTCCATCTTTCGCCGGATGATTTTGCAGCCGAACGCGAAGCCTTGGGCAGCCGTCTGCGCTTGTTTGGATGCGATACGGATCTGTCGGCATGTGGTTGGCACGAATCGGGAGTCCATTCGAACTGCAACTGAAATGTCGTCTTGCCACCCTCAGTGATGCGTTTGAGTGAAACGTCTCTGAGAGGCCATTCCTCGAATCGAGCAAGCAACATGCTGGCCTCAGAGGCTGGTTTTGCCTGTGATTGTGCCTGACTCTCAGTGTCGCATCCAGACGTTCGGCATCCTCTCGGCAGCTGTGCGGTACGTCTTGTCGATCGTCTTTGGCGAGGGCTCCAAGAACTAGCCGGGGTACTGCGGACTGAACAGGAAGGGGACTTGGAGACCTTGCGACGCTTGCGATCTTGGTGTACGTCGTCGAAATCATCGTCTTCTGAGCTAGAATCCTCGCCATCCGGAAGCGAGGGAGAGTACTCTTCACGGTCTTGAGATTCTAGCCCGTTGAGGCCGTCCTCGCTCCCTGAATCCTCACTGCCTGCGTCGCCGTTCTTAGCCTGCATCGTTTTATGCGTCTGTGCGCATTTGCGACGGCAACGGCGGAGAGGCAGAGACGGGGAAGACACTCGGGCTTCAGATGGCGATCCGGATCTAGTCTCCATAGCCTCGGCATCGCTGGACGCACAGTTTGCATCATCCAAGCCTTGTCCTTGATGCGGTTTAGGCGAGGGTCTTGCGGGTGATGGGGTGTGAGCTTCAGGAATGGCATCATCGCGCGAATTGCCGGCCGGTACTTCGCTTTCCTGGAGCATTGCCTGAGCCACCTCGACGGGGCTAACAGTCCGCGGAGAGTGGGTGCAAGTTGAGGGGGAATCCGGAGGGCTCTGGGCGTCATGACAGGCGCCTTGGCTAACGACAGCGTCGACCACCATGTTGCCATGTTCGCTGGGTGGTGCTGAGTGAAGCTGTTGTCTGTCTGCCGCAACTGGGTATGGCTGGCTTTCGGGGCTAGAAGGAGGGGTTGCAAAATTGACATCCTGACAAGCAGACGTATCTCCCGCGAGTTTGTGATTCATCTCACAAGATTGCTGGCTCGGTTCAGCCTTAGCGAGGTGAGTCACTTGTGTCTCATTCGGCCAAACTAGGGCGGCTTCCGCCTGAGCCGGGGATACTGTTGGCGCAGTGTCCCTGATAGAGGCAGCTTCTGACTCAGTTGCGCCATGATCGGTACCAGTGAGATCTGTACGTCGGTTGTCAGGACCAGTTACCCAAGAGGAGCATCACAGCGTCAAAGACTTACCCAAATAATCCGGGGTGCTGGTACGTGTTGCATAAGATTGCGAGCCGTCGAGTTCTTGACTCGCATCGTCTTTATCTTCAGTATCAGACTCGACATCAGAGGGTATACAAATCGCTATATCCCTAGATTTTCCCAGAGCTGAATGCGCCTCCTTGTCATGCAAAGATGCCGTGTCTGGCTGAGAGGCAGGAGGAGTGAAGCTTTGCAACAACTTCCGCTGCTCAGGGTCAATAATTGACGAGGGCATGCTTGAGTTGCAGTGTGTGGGGAGGAAAAGAGTTAAGGGGTTTGGTGTTCGCAGTATGGCCAAGGTGAAGATAAAGATGGACGGGCATTGTCCGGCTTATATGCTCACAGCTGAACCATGCGGCCAAACGAGTCCCAACCGCTTGCAGGAGCCGAGCCCGGTGTCTTCCTGCTGTCTCCCCTTGTCCTCCAAGATCAGGGTGGTTCAGATGGAGGAGACAGACACGTAACCGATTCTTCTTCGTGCCAATCACTTCACTGCCGGGCCACACCAAGGCAGCGGTGCTAAATAGATGATTCCCCCGTGGCTTCATCTTCTCGCATATCGTCAGGGATCCACGCCATTCGCTGGCAAGGCAGAGTTCTCGGGAGATACCAGATGAGGCAGGTCTCGATGGCTATCGGGCTTTACACGCACGACGCGTCATTTCCAGTTGGTCAGGACAGCATCGGGTAGGAAGTTCCCGGCAGCACTAGCTCTTCCGTCTAACCGTGATGAAGCTCAACGCCGCGCCTGCGCATGTTGATCGTCCACAGCCACGAACTTCTCGAACCGTTCAGAGGACGCCAGAGCACTAGGTGCCGTCATAAACGCCTTATGAACCCGCAGCAGTGAGACAAGCGAAGTTGGCATGCGTGCAACATCAACAACTCGCCGAAATGCGCCCGTCCCCGTCTCCTTCTCTTCACCCAACCATCCCTCTTGGTGCGCTGGCTAGCCCCCGTTTTTGAGGCAGTTCAACCATCACAAGCGGCACAGGAGCGGGTGAGCCGAGGACCAGCAAGTAGTAGTCGAGGGAACATCCCCCCAAAGCGGCAGGTAGTCTCGGCAACCCCTGAACAGGGAAATACTGATTCGACCCCGTCAAGTGAGTCGTGGTCACACCCTCCGCCAGCTCTGGGAACCAATTGGGGAGCAAAGTCGTGATAGAGGCCTCTGGAGCCACCCGTGCAAGTTTCAGGAGGCGATTCCTTGATGGCACCATCCTCCATCATGCATTCGGGGTGGAAGAGGGGATTGATGAGCCACTGCGGCATTTCTGCCATTGGCTGAGCATCTGTTGGAGGCCTCACGAGGATAAGCACCGCCGCGAGATGCTCTGCTGCCGCCTGAGAAGCATCGGAGCGCTGTGAGGCAGTCCGGCGATGGGAGCGTCTCTGGGCTGCTAGGCGTTGTAAGACTCCGTGAGAAGAGGGCGGGGAGGAAAACCGTACGAAGCGCAGAGTAAGAGGTGGCAATAGTATCCGTATCAGAGGACAGGATGAGCATGAACCGTAGAATTCTTCTCAAGCTGTCCAAGGCCTGGCACCGGGGATGAGGGCAAGCGTCGTCTAGGTCGATTGATTCCCGCGGTAGGAGGCCTTCATCTCAATGCAGAACGATGACGCGGCAGGAGGGCGGAGGGAGCTGGGGCTGAAGGCATCGATGGCCGCCGAGGAGGTGAACCGGTGGATACGAATGGGCGGAGGATGGGAGGAAGCAGAGGTCAAAGATACATGTTCACAGGGCCGGAGGAGGTTGCTGTCTTATATACAGAGCGTCACGTGATGCGCAGTCGGGTTGGTGTGCGGCGGGCGCACCTTGCCCGAATGGGCGGTGCCGCTAAACCAGAGGCAGCAGCAGCGAGTCCGCGATTACTTATTATAATTATATTTATACCTAAGATATTATTAAATCTCCTTAGGCTAATAATTTATGCTTAATTAAATTATTTTATATTATTATTAAAAATAATTTAGAGCTTAAAGCTAATATTATTTTTCTAAGGAAGCTTAGCTTTAAAGCCTTTAAGGTAATACTAAGTAAGTAATTTATTTAGTAATAAGGGTATTATTATTATTATTATTAGAATCCTAATATAAGGAGCTATTATAGACTAAGGGGGAAAAATATATTAGCAATAATTAATACTATAAAGAATCTTTATAATAAGTAAGGGGTTCTAGCATAAAGAGAAATAATAAAAAGGGGCTAAAGTAATAATTTTATTATTATTTTAAATAATAATAATAAAAGCTTATTATAATTAGAGAGCCTTTCTCTTATTAAGACTATATAAATCTTAGTATATTTAATAAGAGCTATAACACTAATTTTAAGATTAATCTTAAGCTATATATAAATTATTATATTATAGTAATATTATTTACCTAAGAATTAGTAAATAAAGAAATACTTATAATAAAAGGTAAAAAATAAAGAAATACTATAAGTAGCTATATTTTCCTCCTAGTTAAATAGCTTAAAGGGAAATAAAATACCTATAAGAAGATTATTTTTATTTATTTTATTAAGACTAAAAGGCATAAGAGCTATTAAGTTAACCTAAATAATATAATATAAACCTATATAGGTATATAATATTAAGGTATCTTAAAATATAATATTATTTTTTACTTTACCTATAGCGATATAATTAATTAATACTTATTAATTATATAATAATTCTTTTTCTTTTTTTATTTATTAAGTCGCTTTATTTTACCTAGATTAATTATAGTAATTATAATTAGCCCTTATAAAAATATAAGGATTTTATAATTATAACTTAATTAATAAGAGAGTTTTATTTTAAATAAACTTTTATAAACTTAGCTTTATTTTATTACCTTTTTAACCCTAGGGTATAAAAGACTCCTAACTCTTAATACATATAATTATAGCTTATATAAAAATAAATATAACTAAGGTAACCTAAATCTATCTTAGTAAAGTTTATATATAGTAATATATTTCTTTTTAGTTCTAGGTCTTTAGATATCTTATTATTATTAATTCTTAATAAACTAAATAAAATAATATTTATTATTATAATATCTTATACTAATATAACTATATATAGTTTTTATTATAAACTAATAATAGGCTTTGCTTAATATTATTTTTTTTACTTTAAGTACTCTTTTATTAGGGGAATTAACTTAAAGTAATTTATATATAATACTTATTATTAATATAATAAATAAGCTTAATTTTATTTTAAATAAAATTAATATATTTAAAGATTATATTAATATAGATACTATTAAGAAGAGTAATAATAATAATATTAAAAGCTTTATAGGTATTAAATTTATATATAAGCTCTTTACTTATAGTAGTAACTTAGATAAAAATAATAAGAGGCTACTTAAGATTAAGAATAAATTTAAGATTAATTACTTAAATAAAAGTTTTAAAATAAAATATTAATATATAGCCTTATTATCTAATTTTAATAAATACTCTTTTAATAATAATTATTATATTATATTATAGCTAAAAATTTTATATTATAAATAAATAATCCTAAATTTAATATTATTTAAGTATTAAAAATATTTTAATAGTAATATATAATAAACTATAAAAAAAAAGCTTCTAGGTCTAAAATAATTAATCCTAAAAATAAGTACTTTTTTATTTTTTATTTAGATATAATTAATATTATTAGCTAGCCTCTATAGCTAATTACGAGTTAAAGTAGTTTCTTTAATAATATTATATTTACCTTAAGATATTAATATTTATTATATATTAATAAATATCTAATAGCTAATCTACCCTTTAATATCTATAACTAAACCTTTTAAATTATAACTATAGTATTTTATAAGCTATGGTTTATAATAATATATCTAGTATATAATTAAATAGATAACCTATCTAATTTATAGGGCTAATATTAATAATAATAAAAGGCTTCTTATTAAAATAGCGCTTTTAAGTAATATTATATAAAAGCTCTTATAAAATATATTATTAATATCTTTATAAATAAAGTGCTTTTAAGTAAAAATATTAAGCCCTCTTAGGGTTTAAATAATTAATATTTTTTAAGCTTATTATATAATAAATAAATAACCTTTTAGATATTATTTATAAATAATTAATTAACTTTTTTTTAAAATTATATTTATAATTATTTCTAGCTTAATAATAAACCTATATTTTATATATATAACTATAGGGCTAATATTAAAATTAAGGTTAATAGAAAACTTAAAAAACTTCTTTATAATAAAATCCCTTAGGAACTATATAATAAGAAGGGCTAAGGAATTCTTAGGGAATTCCTATAGAATTCCCCTACTAAGAGACTTATTTTTCTTAAAGGAATTCCTAGGGAATTCCTATAGAATTCCTTTATTAAAAGACTTATTTATCTTAAGAGGGATTCCTAAGGAATTCCTAAGAAATTCCCCTAAGATTCCCTTAGGGAAATTTAAGGGAATTCTTAGGGAACTCCCTATAAAAACCCTTAGATTTCTTAAGTAAATAATTATTAAATTTTAACCTTATTTTATTTTGTTTAAAAACTTATAACTTATAAAAAACTTATAATTTCTAAAAGGTAACCTAAGGGATTAAGATTAAAGGCCTTTATTATTTTTTTTTTATAAATAATAATAATTAATAACTTTATTATTTATTAATAAAGACCTTATTACTTATAAATAAAATAAACTTATTAAGAAAGTATTTATATTTTATATATAAAATAAAAGATTATTTATAATTCTTTTTATAATTAATTACTAAGGAATTTAAGGACTTTAAGTTATTATAAGCTATAAATACCTTTTATTTATAAAACCTTATTAGCTAAAGGCTTATTATCTCTAAAGTTAAATAATAATAAATTAAATTAATTAAGTAAAGAATTTTTTTTTATAAATAAATTAATCTAAAAGTATTTATAAAAGCCTAGTTTATTAATAAATTAATTAATTTTAGATATAATTTTAGGTAAAGCTTAAGAAAGAACTTAAGAAATATAAATAACTCTTAATTAACTTAGAATTTATTCCCCTAAGGTATTATTTATTCTCTAGGCTAAATTCCCTAGAAGTAGACCCCTAATATATATTATAAGAATCTAATAATCCCCTTATAAACTAATTAATATAGCTAATATTAATACCCTATAGTTTAATTTCTATTTATTTTAATTAATTTACTAAAATTTATTTACTAGCTTAAGCCCTTAGACTAATAACCTATTTTAAGGAGGCTAAGTACTATAAGCGCTTATTAGTCTTTTTATCCCTATTAAAAGGCTTACCTTAGCTTATATAATTAAATATACCTTTAGTTATTTTATTTAAAATTAAATAAAAATTATTAAAATCTATTAAGATTAATATTATAACTTAAATATTAATAACTTTTATTTAAATAAATAATTTTAATTAAGGCCCCCTTAGTAGGGATATAAGAATATTAATAGCTTAATTAAGCTAATAAAATATAACCTTATATTAGGCCTTAGTAGTAAATATAAATAATTTAATAAAAAATAAAATATTTTTAGCCTAATATAATAAATAAATCTCTATAAATAACTTAAATAATTATAGTTATATAAAATTAATATTACTTAGATAGTTTTAAAGAAAATAAGAGTTAATTTTAAATAATAAAATTAATACCTCTTAGTAGCTTATCTTAGTGCTATATATAATTAGACTTAATTAACTTAATGACCTTCTTTTTATAATCTAAGAATTATAATACCCTTAGGCTTAATTTTATATAAAAGATATAAGAAAGTTTTAGCTAATTAATAGATATAATTAAACCTATAATAAAACTATAATTGAAAATACTTATATTATATTTTAATATATTAAGTAATTTATTAATATATTAGATTATTATTACTTATAAAGGCTAGATTATATAAATACCCTAATATTAAATATCTTAATCTTTTTATAAGAAATTATTTTAAAATAATATATTAATAATATTAATAATATAAAAAGGTATAAACTTTAAGATATATAAAGCTTTTTAAAATAAAAAGAGCTCTTATAAGAATAATTTAAGCCTTAACTTAAAATTACTTTTTAAATATTTTTAAATAAATATTTTACTATTAAGGATATTTAAAATAAATAAAACTTTTAAAGCTAAGTAATCTCTTTAAAAAAAATAAATAATAAATCTAAATACCTAAAAAGGTAATTAGTAATCTAGGTATATATCTTATTTAATAATTACTTTAAGAAAAGCTTCTTTTAGCCTTAAGTAATAAATTCTTTTAATAATTAAATTAAAATCTATAAATATAAGATCCCTAATATATATATTAATATAATAATAAGAAATTAAAATAAATAAAAAAATAAGCTTAATTAAAAACCTTAAGAGTTAACTTAGGCCTTATAATTTCTTAATATAATAATTATTAATAAGGATTTTAGTTAAAACTAGGCATTAAAGTTTTATTTAGGGTTTAATATTTTTTAGTTTTTTAAATAATTAATTAGGCCTATTTAGCGCTTAATTTATAATAAAATTATTTAAATTATTATAATAGATTTAAGTAATAATTAATATAAATTATCTTAGGTATTAATCTTAATAATATAAATATTTATTATTATTAAGACTAGCTAAGAAAATGTTAAAAAGAGATATTTTTTTATAAGGAAATAATAAACTTCTTTATATATTATAATAAAAAGGAAAAAAAAGCTTATTTATTTAATTACCTTAGCTTAAAATAAATCTAATTATAATACTATAAGTAAACCTAAGGAAAAAATAATTTACTTAGCTATAAAGGCTTTCTTAGTTATTAATATCTTAGAAATTATAAATTTTATTTTTATTAAATAAAAAATAAACTTATTTATAAAAATCTACTTAAAACCTTTTATTATCTCTATAATAAAATATATCTTAAAGTATATTATACCTAGGCCTAATTAACCTACTATATATATATTTATTTATATAAAAATAATAAAAGGATTAAATAAAATAATATAAAAAGAAATCTATATTAATATTAATATTAATTAATTAGTTATTACCTAGAAATTCTTATTATTTCTATTAAATATATAGCTAGATCTTATTAAGATTATTACCTTATATAATATAAGATATTTATAAATAATAAGATAAATAGACTTTATAATATATTTCCTTAGAATTAAAAGAAAAAGCTAGCTATAAATAAAATAAATATTAAGGCCTAAGTTATAAATAAATTAAGTATTAATTTCTTTCTTAAGTAAAAATTTAATATCTTATATAAAATAAATATTTAAAATAATAAGAAATAAATATAAATTAAATTAAGTAAAAAACTCTTAATATTAATAATACTAAGATACTTAATAAATCCCTATACTTAATAGGTAAAAGCCTAAGCTAAAACTTATATCTAGGCTTATAAGAGTACTTATATATTAATATAGGTATATAAGGTAAATAAGAAAAAAAAACCTTTTTTTTAAATTAATTATAATAAGAGGTATATTAATTATAACTTAGATTATTAAAAGAGTTTTCTTTTATAATAATTCCCTTAATATATAAGTTATTTATTAAGGCTAGAAACTTAGTATTTTATACCTAATTAATCTTAAAAAATCCCTAAAGGAAGATTAATAAATATATTTATTTATTATCTATAGGGAAAATATATTAAACAAATAAGCCTTTTTTAAATTAAACCTATAAATATAAATAAATAAAATTATTTATATAAAGAGTAATAACCTAATATAATATATAATAAAATTAGCCCCTACCTAAGACTAATTAATACCCTTAGAGGAAAGAAATACCCCTAAGGGATAATTATAATATATAAAGTTAAACCTAAGACTTAAGCTAAGGATCTCTTAATTAAAAAATTTACCTAAGATTATTATTAACCTAAGAGTCTAAATCTATAATTAAAGAAACTTAATTAATTATAAGATCTAAGATCTTTTAATAAAATTTCTAAGCTTATAAGAAAGTATTAGCTTTATTATAATTAATAAAAATTAATATATAAAAATCTTATTAATTAAGGATTAATATTAATAAAAGCTAAGATTATATCCTTACTTTCTTAGCCTTAAGGTGAAAAAGTTTTTTAATAAAATATTTAAGGCCCTTTATAACTAAGACTATATAAAGTTTTAATAAAAACCTATATTATTTATTAGCCTAATTTTTATAATCTAAAGAATAATAAATAAATAAAAAAAAATTATAATAAACTTTTAAGCCCTTAATTATATAATTATTATTAATATATATTTAATACTTTTATAAAATAAAATAATTATTAAACTTAAAAGAAAATAATATATTAATATAATAAATACTTAATTTTTTTTTATTAATTTCTTATTTATATTAAATATTAAAATTATTTTATTATTATAAGTTACTAGGGATTAAAATAATTTAAGGTTATTTTAATAAAATTTAAAAATTCCTTAGCTTATATATAAAGATTTATAGATAATATATTGAGATTATATTATAATTATATAATTATATTTATTAATAATATTATTATTATTTTAAATATATTAAAAAACTATTTATAATACCTTTAAGTATTTTTTATATTCTTTTAAGACTATAATATTAATTTATTTATAAATAAATGTTTTTTAGCTTATTTATTTATATAATTATTAAGGTTTAAAGTTAATAGCCTTAGGCTATTTAATATAAATAAGAGGGTTTAAGCTTTATATACTATTAGTTTTCTTAGTAACCTTATAGATCTTAAGTCTTAGATTAATATAATAAGGTAGCTATATAGCTTTATCCTTAGATTCTTATAATAAATTAAACCCTTATAAAGATATAAAATAAAGTTATTATTAAAAAGGTAAGAAATAAGTAATCTAAAAATTAGCTAATAGTAAAAGGGTTATATTTATTTAGTTACCTAAGAGGGATTTAAAGAAAAAAAAAGAATATTTATTAATATAATTAAGGTATTAATATTTATTAAAGCTTTATAATATTTTAATCTTAATTAAGAGTTACTTATTATATTTAATATATTTAAATATAAAATAAAGGTAATAATATTTTATTTAGACCCTTTATATATATAAGATAATAAAAAATATATCTTAGGAATAATAATTAAGCTAATATTATATCTAAGCTATGCCCTCTAGAATATAAAAATATAATACTAGCTAATTAAGCTAGAAATAACTTACCTTATTTAGGTATACTAAAAGCTTAGAATAATATTATTTTTTAATAAGTTTAAAAAAATCTATATTCTTATTAATTATATAGCTATTTATAATATTATAAATTAACTTATAGTATTTTCTTTAAGCCTATAGGCTAATAATTAACTTATCTAGGCCTCTTAATATCTTAGCTAATATTTAATTACTATCTAATATATCCCTAGTATTATTAATATAATTAAGAATACCTTATTATATTTATTAAGAGCTAAGCCTTTACTAAATAAGGGCAAAGAGGAATTAGATTATAGATAGGGTATAAGGGAATATTATAACTTAATATATTATTATATTAAAGTATTAATAAGCCTTATTATTTAAAAAAGTATTATTAAGTAATATAGCCAAGAATTATAATATAAAGATATATTAAAGTAATTAAGAAATTAAAATAAAGAAAATAAGCTCTTTTTTATTTACTAATATAATTTATTTTACTTAATTAAATATAATAAATAATATTATTTTTATATATTATATTAAATTATAATAAAACTTATTAAGATATATATTAATAGAAATTCTATTTTAAAATTAATATTATAAAAAAATACTTATAGAATTCCTTTGTAGTTAATTACCTTAGATAAAAGATTAAAAAAGTAAAAAAATAATATAATATTTATAAAAGGAATAAAACTAATAAATAAAAGCCGCCTAGGGAGCTTATATTTATTTAGTCCCTAGTAATCCCTTTTTATATAATAGTTATAAACTTTATTACTAAAATACTAAATATCCCTAATAAGGGCTAGTTATAGCTAAATTATAGGTTTAGTATTTTTAATATCTTCTTAATAATTACTTATAAATTTAGCTAGATATCTTATATTATATTAAGGCACTTAAGGTTTATAATTAAATAATAAGCTCTCTCCTTAGTAAATAAATTATAATAATATAACTAAGGTATTCCCTAAAGTATAATATCTAACTAAGACTTAAAGTTCTTTAATAGCTTTTAGTAAACTTTTTAAATAGCTATAAAAACTAAGTTTTATATATTTATAGCTTAATACTTATAAATAAATAATATTATTAAATATTAAAACTAATTTATTAAAATTACTTTTTATTATTTAATTACTAATAACCTAATAACCTTATAGATAATAGTTATAATATTATTATAATTTATTATAAATAATATATATATAAAGGTAATTTAAATAATATTAAGTAAGCTTAGTATAAGTTAGAAAATAAATAATAGCCTCTAATACCTAAGTAAGCTTATAGATTAATTTAATCAAGTTACTATCTAAGATAATATATAGCTAATTATTACCTTTACTTAAGTTATAATAAAATAGAATTATAATAAGAAATACTACCTTTTATATTTTAAATTAAGTAATTAAGTATTTCTTAAACTAAGGAAGGGATATAATATTATAAATAATAAAAAACCTAAGCTAAAAAAGTATTAAATTAGGCCTAATTATATTATAAAAAAGATTAATTAATTAACTTATTAATTTAATATAATAGATAACCTTATTATTTACTTAGTAATTTTTATTATATACTTATTATTAATAAAAGCCTTAGCTAAATAGGTAGGCTTAGTATTAATAAAAGAGGTTATTAGAAAATAAAGAGATAATTATTAATACTTTAAAGTAGAATATATTCTTAGAGCCTAGAAAAAGAAGTTTAAATAAGGTAAACTAAGAATTAAATACCTAATAATATAAAAAAAATACCTAAGTAATTATAATAATTAGATTAATAAAGAAATTATTAATACCCTTAAAATAATAATTAAATTTAAATAAAAAACTAAAAATATTTAAGGCTTAATTAATAAATCTAAAGTATAAATTATAAAAATTACTAAGAAAAATAAAAAATACTTTTTTATATTAATTAAGTAATATAATAATATATAGAAATCTAATAAATTAACTATGCTTATATTTAGGTCTAGGCTTAGAAGTAATAATAAATTAAATTATATCTCTTATAACTTTAATAATATATTAATTTTATTTAATATAAGCTATAATTAAAATAAATCTTATAATAATAAAAGAGGCTAAGATAATACCTATAATAATAATAAAAATAAAAATAATAATTTCTCTTAGCTAATTAAGGTTTATATAATAGCTAATAAAGTTATTATTATAACCTAAGAAAGAAAATTCTTTAATAACTATATAATTCTTAAAAAATACTTTTAAGCTAAGAATAAATTATATTAATATTTCTAATTAATCTCTATTAATTAGGCTATATTATTTCTTAATAAGACTTATATAATTAGCTTTAATATTAGGCTTAAATAAATCTAAGAAAAATCTAAAAAGAACTTATTTTTATTTAATATAGCTTACTTATTAGAGATTAATAAAGACTTTATATTAATTATAAACCTTATTATTTATAAATTATTAAATATTAACCTTATTATATTATTACTTATTTAAGCTATTATAGAAGAGCCTATATTTATTAACTTAGATATTACCTTATTATATTTCTAAAAGGCTATTAAATAAATAAGAGCTATAAGCTATTAGGTTATTAATATTATTAGTATTATAGCTTTATGCCCTAAGATCTAAGAATCTTATTATTTTACCTAAGGAATATTATAACCTATTAAGGCCTTATATAATAACTAATTTTAATTCTCTTATATAAAAATTAATAACTTTAAAGTAATTTAGATTTTCTCTTTTAGAAAATAAAAGTAATATATATAGCTATTATATAAAGCCTTATTTATACTTAGCTAAGAAAATAAAAATAAAGAAAATAAAGGTAAAAAAGAAAATAAAAGTAAAGCCTAAAGGGAAAGTAATAATATAAATAAATTATAAGAGGTATAATATTCTCCATAAGCGAGTATCCCATACAAGCGAGTATCCTAAAAATCCCTTAACCTCTCTTCTTTTTAATTAATCAATTGATTCTTAACTACTAAAGATATCTTAATTAAATAGTAAGGCAAATATTCTTCTCGTACTTTATGCCCTTTAAAATAACCCAAAATTACGCATCTAATACGCCGCATTAATTTATCAAGTCTATCCTAAGAAGCTAGGTCGCCGGCAAAAAGGCATATAGTCTTAATATAATACTATCCCTAAATTATATAAGCTATTTAATCTAAAAGAATAGATTATTATTTAATTTATCCTTAATCTAGATTCGCGAGGATTTCCCCTGCGACTATATAGTATTAAAGAAATAATTAATTAATTACTTACTAACTATGATATATTACTTATTAATAAGAACTAGGCTTTTAATTTTATTAAGTAATATCTAGACCTTAAGATATATTTCTTTTATAAGTATAATTATTAGAGGGCTAAATATAAAGACTTAATTATTATTTATAATTAGTTTAAGCTTATAATAAATATAATTATAAAATATAATATTACCCTTGCTAATATCTATAACTTTAATATAACTAGCTTTATAATAAGTATAATTATAAGTAAAATAGTTATTATAGGCATAGAGAAGTATAAAAGACTAAAATTAATCTAGCCTAGAAATTAAAAATAAGCTATAATTATCTAGGTAATTAATTCTAAAGGCTAGGTAATCTTATTATTTATTATAATTATAGGCTAATATTACCTCGCTAGCTAGTACTAAGAAAGTAACCTCCCGGGTAATTAGGCTATTACTATAACTTATAATAATTAGATTAATAATAAGATAGGTCTTAAGTAGCTTAAGTACTTTAATTAATATATAACTATTTAATTAAATAATTATTATTATCTTTTAATCCTTAATAGATATAAAAGTTATTATTTAATTAAATTTAAGAAATATTATAAGGAAAATAAGATTATTATACTTTATATATTACCTTATTTATCTTACTTACTTTAGCCTCTTAATATTAAGTACTTTAAGCTATTAAAAAAGATATATAATTAAGAGATTAAGTATTTAATTAAATACTTTATTACCTATATTTTAAAGACTAAGTTTTTCTTAGCCTTTTATATCGCCTATTAGGCTACTATAATAATAAGTAATATTAAGAGAGGTTTTAGAGGAGCTAGGCTTATTTCTTTAGACCCTAAAAGTATTATATTAAAGCTTAATATATAGCTATAGACCCTAATGCCCCTTAAGGAGGAGGCTAGCTAGCCTAACCCTTAGGTCTTAAAGACCCTAAAGATAGCCCTTAAAGCTAGCTCTTAATCTAAATACCTTAAAAGATAAATTAAAAGGTATTAAAGTAGCTCTCTAGAGTCTATTTTTAAGGCTCTAAAGTTATTAACTAAGAGAATAAAGGTAATAATATATAAGATAACCTTATTAGAGTCTAAGGTTAAGAACCTTTGATAGTTAAATAAGGCCCTTAGTAAGCAGCATAGAGCAAAAAGAACCCGCCTATAAGATAGAGAGAAGATAATTATAGATAAGGCAAGGGAAGTAATTAATTAAATAGATATTAATATATAAGTATAGGCTAAATTATCGAGAAGTAGTAATCGAGGTAGGTTAGCGCGACTAAAGGAAAGCCGCTATAGAATATATAGTAAGGCTAGTTATAATAGAAGAATATATTAAATTATTATTAAGGTATATAGGGAAGAGAAAAGTAATTAAATTTAATTAATTAAATACTTTATTATATTTTTATCTTAAATCTTATCTTAAAGGTTAAGATTTTTAAGATACTTACTTATATGGGATACTCGCTTATAGAGAACATTAGCTTATAATTAAAGCGAGAAAGGGAGCCTAAGGGTAATAATAAATTATATATATAATAATAATACCAAAGGATACTAAGAGCTAAGAGAAAGACTTTAATATATATAATTATAAGAAAAAATATAATAATTTCTTTTATTTTAACTTTTATAATTAAGTTATTATATAATATTTTATTAAGTAAGATATATATATTAGAGATAATATTAATTATAATTAAGGGGAATTATAATAAAATCTCTTAGGAATTATATAATAAAAAGGGCTAAGGAATTCCTAGGGAATTCTTATAAAATTCCTTTATTAAGAGATTTATTTTTTTTAAAGAAATTCCCTTATTAAAAGACTTATTTATCTTAAAAGGGATTCCTAGGGAGTTCTTAGGAAATTCCCCTAAGATTTCTTTTAGGAAATTTAGGGGAATTCTTAGGGAACTCTTTATAAAAACCCTTAGATTTCCTAAGTAAATAATTATTAAATTTTAATCTTATTTCTTTTTTTAAAAAAAACTTATAACTTATAAAAGACTTATAATTTCTAAAAGGTAACCTAGGGGATTAAGATTAAAGGCTTTTATTACTTTTCTTTTATATTTTTATAGAGATATATTTATAACTAGAAAATAAAAATAGAAATAAAAATTTATATTTTAACTTTAATATTAACTCTAACTCTAACTCTAGCTTTAAGTCTAATTTTATCTTTAATATTAATAAAAATAAAAATTATTAAAGTAAAAAAATAAATAATAATAAAACTAAAATACTATTATTAATAAGCTATTAAGCACTTAATAATAGCTTAATTAATGATAATACTAAGTTTAATAATAATAATTAAAAGTAATTATATAATAGTAAACTTAGGTATTTTTAAATTAAATAATAGAAAAAGTATAATATTAATAATATTAATTAAATCTTATATATACTAATAGCTAATATTAATTATATTAAGTATATATTAAACTAGTCTTTTAATAATAGCTAAAATACTAATAATATAATATCCCTTTTAATAAATTAATATAAGCTTATTAAGTATTATAAAGGCTTATAGGGTTTTATATTTTATCTCTTTATATTTTACCCTAAGTATAAAAACTTCTTATTACCTTACTTATTATATTTCTTAAATAATATATACCTTATAATATAAAATAATATAAGTTATTATAATAATAATACTAAAGATATCTTATTTTTTAACTACTTTTATATATATTTAAATATTAAATAAATAGTCTAAAACTACTTAAAAGACCTATTTCTTACCTAAGATATTATTATTAATACCCTTGTTTTACTACTTAATAAGGCTTACTAAAAAGTATATATTTATACCTATTAATAATAGCTATTATAGACTTTTTTTTTATAAATAAATACCTAACTAGGAGGCTAATAGTAATTTAGGCTAAATTATTATTTTAGGGTTAAGGGCAGAGATTAATAGCTATATAGAGATATATATAGGGGTAGGTCTTAGATATAAATAAGGGGGCTAAACTATTAGTCTTAAATTATTATTTTATACTATAGCTAATTAAGATAAAGAAAAGGTAACTTTAAGGTTAAAAAGAAAATAAGTAAAAAAGAGAAATATAATAAAATATATCTCTAAGGCTAGCCTTTTTATAGTTAACTAGGTAAATAAATAATATTCTTTTTATATAGATATAAATCTATAAAATAAGTATAATTAAAGATAACTAAGTAGTTTCTTAATAAGTAATAATTATTTAAGAGAGAGATTATTATTAGGAAAAGAGAGAAAAAAGAAAAAGAAAAATAATAGGTATAATATCTTAGGAGGAGGAACTAAAGGGAGAGGTAAGAAAGGGCTTAATATAATCTAGATTATAGCTAATAGCCTAAAGGTATCCTATAGACTTACCTAGTAGTAATAGACTAGAGCGGCAAAGAGATATAAGAGAGCCTACTAGCTATATTTATATAGAAGCTACTAAGCTAAGAGAAGGGTAGCTTATATATAATAGCAAATACTAGTTATTAATCTATGCCTTTTATAGCTATATAGTCTATAGCCTTAAGGGTTACTTAAAGGACTATTACCTAGATATTAATTATTAGGCCTATAGTAATATTATCTACTACTATAAAGGTCTATAGCTATAAGGACTAGTATTAATGCAACTTATTTAGCATAATATATTAAACTTAACCTAGGCTATTAAGGGTCTTATTATTTACTAGGGCTTTACTTATACCTAGTTAGGTTATAAGTACTTTATGCCGAGCTAAAAGTACTTATAGGTTTTCCCTAATAATAATAACTAAATTATATTAATAACTAAGGTAACTATTATATAAGAAAGTATTAATTAATATATTTTATATACTTTAATATTAAGCTAGATCGCGAGGATTACTTAGTAATCTTATTAATCTAGCTTATCTAGATTATAATATAGTTTTAGTAATCTAACTATAATTAATTAGTCTAGGGTCTACTTATATTATATACTAGGGACCCTTCTTAAGGCTATAATATAAGATTCCCCCTCTATTAGTTTTATCCTTAAGGCTATATTTATAGCCTATTATTAATAAGTAACTAACTTAATTTCTTAAAAATTCTTACTAATAAGATATTAGGTTATATTTCTAAGTTAAAGAAATCTATATAGCGCTCTCTTTTAGTTTCTTATTTTAATACTAAGGGATTTAATGCTATACCTTATTTATTATATTTTTAGGCTAAGACGGTTTATTAAATAATAGTAGGTTTTTCTTATTATTAAGAGTATATTTATCATAGTTATTCGTATAATAATATTAATATATTATTTTTCTATAAGTTATATTTATTGCTAGTTTAGCTTTATATTTAGTTAATTCCTTAGATTTTTAGTTTTAAAAAATCTTAATACTTAGCATAAAGTAAATATTAATATTAAAAAGGCTAAAGATAAGTTATAAGAGACCTTAGCTTATTTAGCTCGTCTTAGGAAATAGTATTATTTACTTTATAAGTAGGGCTCCTAGTTTTTTTCTTATAGAATATATAAGTTAGATATAGAAGATAGCGTTTATTCTTAGGAGGAGGCGCTTATTACTAAATAATAAGCAGTAGGTAACTTATAGGTAGCTAGTATATTTACTATTATTAATTAGTCTACCTTCGGCCTAGATAAGTTTAATTATATTAGTATTAGTAGAAGTTTTTTAAAAGGCATTATATATTAATAAGGTATTTTAGGGGTTCTTAGGTATTTTTTAAATCTAAGTAATCCTTTTATTTAATAAAATATATTATTTTATTATTAATTTTATTTATATTAAGGATACTTTCTATGATATATTCCTCTCATTTATTAACTTTGGCTTTTAGCTTATTACTAGTTTTAATAATAATAGTATTTATTTATTTAAGTAATAAAATATAAAAGATTAAGTAAAGCTTAACCTTAAGAAATAAGTCTAGTTTATAGTTATATTTTAAGATTTTTTACTTAATTTTATAGGGTTTAATATACTTATAATTAAGTTTTTTATTTTATTATTTTATTTTAATATTTTTTATTATAAGTAAGATTATATCTCTCTCTAAGAAGATTAATCCCTTAATTCTTTTCTTATTAATATAGTTTATTATTTTATTTCTAATAAATTTAAGTTTTATTTTTATTTCTTTATATAGATTTTATAATTAATTACTTATAAGGATTGCTTTAGGGTTAATAACTATATCTCTTATTTATTTATAGGTATTTAAGGTAAATTTAAAATTAATATAAACTAATATAATCTTTATATTTTTATTTATTACTATATTATAAGCTAGCTCTATAGCTAATAGCTTTTTAACTTAGTTAGTTTATTTATAATTAATATAATATTAGAGGTATTATTTTAATATTTAGTTTATATATTTAGTTTATTTATTTATTTCTTTATAGTATATAATAAAGAGTTTATAATTAATTCCTAGGTATCTTATAAGGCTTTATTAGAATTTTAAAGTAAATAATAATTCTTAATTTATAATAATTTTAAGTAATATATTATATATTTTAGTAATATAAAAATAAAAAGTATAAGTAAATTCTTTAGTTATTATTAATTCTCTATAGGGTATAAAATAAGAAAATTTTATAAGTTTATTTATAATAATAAGAATATTATTATAGAAGTTTCTAATAGCTAGTTTTTCTAATAAGGGTAATTTTATAATAAAATCTATAATAATTAAATCTTATAGCTATTATATAAAAGGGAATAATTATAATTTCTTATATAGTTTATAGTATTATGCCTTAGTTTTTATATAAAGGTTATATTATTTAATAATTATTATAATATTTTTCTTTATATTAAGAAAAATAAATATTATTTAAATTATTCTAGGGTTTTATTAATTCCTTAGTATCTATATAATAGGTAATTATATATTTTATATATAAGTTTATATTATAGTTTATTTAGAATTTATTATTTATTTATTTCTTTATTATCTAAGAGTTATATATTATATTCTTAGATTTTCCTTAAGAGTAAATTACCTTATTTTATTATATAGGTAGCTATATTAATTTAATAAGGTATCCCTATAATTTATTTTATTTATAAATTAGTATTTTTCTTTATTTTTAGATATACTTATAAATAATATAATTCTAGGCTTATTTATAGTATTTTTCTAAGAAGTCCCCCTAGAAGTATTTATTAATATATCTTATTAATCTTTCTAGGTATTTATAGTTTATATTATAAAATTATTTAATAATTTACTTCTTATATTTCTTTTCTAAGAGGTAGGTCTATTTTTAGGCTATTTATTTAGTTACCTTATAGTATTTCTTATATTAGAATATTCTTTCTTATATCTTATATAAGAGTTTATAATTATTATAATACTATTATATAGCTTAGGTTATTTCTTTTAGGTTTTTATAATATATAACTTAATAATAATAATAATTAAAAATAATTTAAAATACTTTATTAGAAATAAAAAGTTTCCCTTTATAAATTTATAATTTTTTTTTTATTAATATCCTTATATATAATTAATAAAATCTATAACCTATTACCTATGTTTTTTAATAAATATAAGATACTTTAATAAGGGTATTAGCTTTTATATTTACTTAATAAATTTCTATTTAAGGTATCTTTCTAAGGTAAAATATAATAATTATTCTTTAGCCTTAATCTTCCTAGTATCTAGGTTAAGTTATTAGCTAATAATATTAGCTTAATTATTTTTTATTTCTTTAATATAAATAATAATATAATTAAATTCTAAGAGGTATTTAGTATATTATAATTAATATCTATTAAGTTTTTATATTTTTATAAAATAAGTAATATTCTTATAGTCTATATATACCTTAATCTAGTATTTATTTTTAAGGAGATAATATTAAAATTCCTTAAAAGTATTAATTATTATAAGGAATTCTTTATTATAAATAAAGTAATTAAGCTTTATTTTATATAGCTTATAAGAGTAGAATATAATTAGATATAAAAGTCCTTTATTATCTTATTATCTAATTTAGGCGCCTAATATAAAATCTAAAGTATTTATTTTAAGTTTAATTTATTAAGATAAGTTAAATATTTTAAATATTAGTTTACTTAAGATAAGTTTTTTAATTATATAAAAGGCTTTTTTTACTTTATTTTTAAATATAAATAGTTTATTCTTTTTTATAAGGTTAATTAATAATATAATAATCTTCTTAAATTATTTAAAGAATTTATAATAGTAATTAATAAAACTAAGAAAGGCTTATATTTTTTTAATATTATTTAGCTTTTTTTAGTCCTTAATTACTAAGACCTTCTTAGGGTTTATATATATCTTATTATAAGAGATAATATATCTAAGAAATTCTACCTTTAAGGCATAGAATTAATTTTTCTTAGGTTTTATTAATATATTAATATCTTATAATATTTATAATATTTTATAAATATATTTTATATATTTTTTTTTTATTTTAAAAAAAATAAAAATATTATCTAAATAATATATAGTAAATATATTTAAATATTCTTATAATATATTATTAATTATTTATTAAAATATAATAAATATATTAATAAGTCTAAAAGGCATAATAAGGTACTTAAATAATTTATACTTAGTATAAAAAGTAGTTTTTTATTTATATTTCTTTTTAATTTAAATAAAATTATAAGCTCTTTTAAGTTTAAGTATTATAAAATATTTTATTTTAAAAAATTAATCCTTTAATTTATTAATAAAGGGTAATAATATATAATCCTTAATTATAATAATATTAAGTATCTTAAAATTAATATAAAAATAAAGCTTTTTATTTTTTTTTAGGATAAATATAATAAGGTATTTAATAAATAATTTATTTTCCTTAATATATCTTTTTTATAATATTTCTTTAATATATTCCTTTAATATTAGTAATTATATTATATTAAGTAAATAAAGTTTATTAAAATTAAGTTATTTCTTATTAATAACTTTAATTTCTAGGTCATAATATATATATATTTAGGTAAGCTTATTTTTAGCTTTTTTATAAAGAGCTTCTTATAGATATAATATTATAATAAAATATTCTTAAGTTACTCTTTTTTTAATATTTTTTTAATTTATTTAAGGCTTTTTTTTAATTAATAAAAATATTATATAATATATATAATTATTTTTTATTATTATTATTTTTATTTATTATAATATTTATATTATATTTCTTTAGGTAAAAAGGTATCTTATATTTACTTTTACTTAATTTCTTTAATATTTTTAATAAATGTTTAAGGTCTTATATTATCTCTTAAGTTATTATTTATTATAAAAGGTATTTTATCCTTAAAAGAAAATACTTAATTAATTCTTTAATTAAAATATAGGTTAAATTAGTATAATTATAGGTACCTAAGTATTAAGTTATAGCCTTTTATAGGTATAATATTAAATAAGATTCCTTAATTTTTTTTTAATAAAAACTTTAAAGTAATTAATCTTATTATTAATAACTTTATTATTATAATTAAATTATTTCCCTTTAAGGTTAATTATTATATAAGGCTTTACCTTATATCTCTATAATAGCTTAAGCTTATTTATTATCCATAAGTTAAAAAGATTCTACTTAGCTTTATTATTTATTAAAGTACATAATTATTCTCTTTTAATTTATATTAATATTTTAAAATATCTTAGGTTAATACCTTTTTTTATAATATATCAGGCCTTTTATAATATTATTAGTTATTTTTTTACTTATAGCTTTTTTATAAATAGGCTTTTTAGTTTTTTAATAATATATAGCTAATATAATTATACTTATATTTATTATTATTATATATTTTATAATTATATATATTATCTTAGCTATATAATTAATCTTAGTATTATTATTTTTATTTTTATTTTAGGTTTTTATTATTATCTAACTAGGTTACTAATTATTAATCTTTTAGTTTTTTTTATTTTTCTTAGTTAACTTATTTCTATTAATCCTTAACCTTATAGATTATTTATTTATATTTTTAAAGGGCCCTATATAGCTCTTCTTAGTACTTAGTATATATAATATTAATAATATTATATTAATAAAATACCTAATATCTCTTTATTTTATATTATATATAGGGTTTATTATTAGGTTAAATTAATAAAGTAATATAAAAATAGTCTTATTTTTCTTTTTCTTTTTAATATTTTTTATATTAATAATATTAATATAATATCTATAAGATACTAGGGTATTCCTAATATATTAGGTATATTTATATATTATCTTATAGGTTAAATAGTACTTCCTAGTATTATAGGTTCTTAGCTAGTCCCCTATAGTAGGCTTAGATATAGATTTCTTATTTATATATAGTATCTATATACTCTTATGCTATCTAGATATACCTTTCTTATAGGCTATTTTAGTATTAATTACTATTTTTATTATATAATTATAAATAGCTTTATTTTATTTATAGCTCTTTATTCCTTTCTTAGCGCTTTTATTATTAAGGGTATTTCTTATATAGTTTTTTTTATAGTTTTTTAGTATTATATTTAAACTTAGTTTAATTAATATTAATATTTTTTTTTTTTATACTTTAATCTATATATCTTAATAGCTTATTATATTAATTTACTTTTTATTATTTATAGATCTTATTATATCCTTATAATGCTTTAACTTAGTATTAAGAGCATAGAGTATAGTTATATTACGCGGGGTTATCTTATTAATAGTCCCTATAATAGATAATAAAAGGCATTAAGAATTATTTATTTTTATTATATCTTATAATTTATTTCTTATTATTGAATCTTTTTATTATAGCTTCTTTAAAGTCTATTTACTTAGCTAGAGTTAGGAGCGCTTATTATTTTTGCCTTATTAGTATTACTTTTTTTTATTTAAGTTTCTTAATAACTATAATAATAACCCTTTTATTATTTATTATATCTAATATAGGGTTTTCTTATTTTATTAATTCTAAGAGTAGTTATTATTATATACCTTAGGTTTTTTTTAATTATTTCTTAGTTTATCTTACCTAGCTATAAGTTATTTTAATATCTAGTTTTTATTTATATTTATCTTAGTTTTTTTTCGCTAATATATTATATTTATTTAATACTATTTTAATAAGTTTAATTATTTAAATTATAATTTAAGGTTTTTTATTTTCTTATTAAACTTATTATATTATATTTATATATTTTTTACTTTCTAAGAGCAATTATTATTAATTTAGCTAATAATATCTTTCTTTAATATCTTATTATTTTTTATAATAAACCTTTTTAATATAATTTATTTTATAATAATATTAATATTTAAGGCTATAATAATTTTATTTACCTTTTTATATAGCTCTAAGTATTATAAGGCTAGCTTTAATATTATAAGAGATATTATTACTTTTTTTTTTACTTTAATTAATATTAAACTAATGTATATGTATAGCGAGTGCACCGGACAAGCGAGTGCACCACTTGTATTTTTACCTAAAAAGAAAAAATTAAAAAATACCTTAAAATTTAAGATCTTACTTAAAATTAATAAGATTTTAGTAAAATATTATTTATATATTATATAATCTTATATAAACCTCTAAAAAATTCTAAGAAAATCCTTTATAAGGTAGTTTAGAAATAAGCTTATTCGCACTGTATACTTAGCTAATTCTTTATAAAGGGATTTTTTTAAAAATCTAAAAAAATTATATTAAGATTTCTTAAAATATTAAGTTTATAAAAATACATTTTTTATATTTATAGCTGTTTTATAGAAAAAGTTAAGAAGTCTAGGGTAGGCTATTTTTTGCGGTATAGTATAGTAGTGCACTCGCTTGTCCGGTGCACTCGCTATACATATACGTTATAGGTTTTTAGCTTTATTATTATTAAACTTAGGGTTTTATAATTTCTTTTATAAAAACTATTAGTTATTAATTCTTATTGCCTTATTAATATAATTAATAAGGTTATTAAATTAATTTTCTTTATAGAGTTTTACTTAAATTTCTTTTTTAACTTTATTAAAGAAAAATAATATTAAAGGTTTTTAGTCTTAATTAAGCTTTAAGGCAAATTAAAGATATTTTATCTTATATTCTAAGGCTAAGTAGGTTTATTAAAATACCTTAATTTCCCTTTTAGCTTATACCTTTTTATTAATTATTTTAAAAGCCTATTAAAGTATAGCCTTAAAGGTCTTAAAGCTAGAGTAAAGACTAATAGTCTTAAGTAAAAGTTTAATAAATAAGGTAATAAGATATTCTTTTATAATAAGTTTAAACTAAGCTATAATATATTTAATAAATTACCTTATAATATATTAGATTTTATTAGATATTAAATTAAATTATATTAGATAATAAGTTATAAAAGTATATAGCTATATAAGAAATATAAATAGCTTATATATAGTTTTATTAAATTTCTCTAAGAGGTCTAACTTTAAGATTTTTCTTATATCTTTGCCTCTTATAGCTATAATTATTATATTATTAACTTCTTAGATATTATTTATATATTAGGTATTTTATATTTATTATATTTTATTTATTTTTTTAATAAGTTTATAAAATCTATCTATCTTAGTGCTTATAGCTATAATTTAGGCTTATAGCTATTTATTTTCTTTATTATTAGAGCTATTTATATTATTTATATCTTTCTCTTAGTTAACTAAGATAGGTATAATAGGCATAGGTAAGTAATTAATAAGTAAGACTTATTAATAATTATTTATAGGAGTTACTTAAGTAACTATTATATTTAATATTATTTAAGGTAATATAAGTATTTTATTAAATAAGAGCTATTAATATATAATAATTATATATATTCCTAAGGGATAAACTAATTATACTAGGTTTATATTAGTAGATAGATTAATTATATTATACTTAAATAATAATATATTATATCTAGTAATATACTTAAAGGTATTAAGTATAATTAAGTTATATTAATAGCTAAGGTAGCTATTATATAAAAAAGTACTAGTAAATACGTTTTATATACTTTAATATCAAGCTAGATCGCGAGGATTACTTAGTAATCTTATTAATCTGGCTTATTTAGATCATAGTATAGTTCTAGTAATCTAACCGTGATTAATTAGTCTAGGGTCTGCTTATGTTATATGCTGGGAACCCTTCTTAAGGCCGTGACATATAAGTAGGCCTCTAGATTAATATCTATTTATAGACTTTCTTTATAAGACTAAAAAAGGTAATTTATTATTTTTATATTAATATCTTAACTAATAATAATAATAATATTATCTTAGTATTAAGAAATCCTTTAATATTAATAGGTAAAGAAAAAAAAGTAATAATAGCTAATAAATAATAAATATACCTAGAAGATTAAATAATAATTACTAATATTACCTAAGGGTAATTATTATAATAAGAGAAATAAAAGAAAATATAAAAGGTTATAAAAAAAAAATCCTAAGGCATAAAATAATAAACTAGCTAAAAAAGACTAGCTAATTAGCCCACTTGGCTAAGAAAAATCTAATAGATATCTAAGCCTATAATAAGATACCTAGCTATAATAATAATAAGCTATAATAAATAGCTATAGCTCTAGATTATTTATTTTTTAATTACTATATTAATAGGTTAAAAAGTATACCCTTAATAACCCGCTTACTGCTAGCTAGCCCTTACCCTTATAATATATATAATTAATTATTTAAGCTACTATAAGAAAAGACTAATATAAATTATTACTTAGTATATATAAAGTAATTCTTATATTATTACCTTAATATATTATTACTAAAAAAAGATATATTATTTATTAAATATAGCTTTTACTTTATATATATATAGAGGGCTAGCCTTAAGTTACTTTAAATATATCTATAAGATAAGAAATAATTAGGCAAGGGGATATAAGAAGAGATATTATAGATTCTAATAGACTTTTAAATATAATAACTTAATAAGGATACTTTTATAAGCCTACTATTATATTTTATTAATATATTAAGAATTAATAATAAGATAAAATAGCTTTAACCTACCTATCTATTTATTTATATACTTATAGGTCTTATTTTTATAGGGTAGGTACTATTAGGAAAGTAGGCTATACTTACCTAGGAGCGGGCTAAGATAATAAACCTTATATACTAATTCGCCTAGGTTTAAGATGCCTAGCTTTATAAGGCGATATACTCTCTTATAGGCTATATACTTAGCTTATTATTATATAAAAGAAAGATTATATAAGAGATTAATAACTAGCTAATAAGATCTTAAAGTAAGTATAATAAGATAATATACTTTATAGGTAAGCTAATCTTAATAAAGAAAATTTATTATATAATAGCCTAAATAATAAAAAATACTAAGGACTTATTATAAGATTAATTAATATTTAAGGAGAGCAATAATAAATACTTTATTATTTCTCTAACTAGTATTAAAGATAATCTTACCTAAATAAAATAAGGCTAGTCTTTTATTTATATTAATAACCTTATAGGCAAGGAGGTTAAGATACTTAAGGACCTTATTATAGGCTTATAAAAGGTAGAATTCTTAGACTAAGCGGGTAAGTAGAAATAGGCGGGTATTAGGAAGTACCTAAAGCTAATAAAAAAGTTTAAGGAGTTTCTATTACTCCTCTCTTATATCACTGGCGGCCAGCTTAGCCGAGGGAAAGAGATTATAGGCCTATAGCTAGTTAATAGTATTAATAGGGACCATAATATCTTTATTATTAATAGCGATATTATGCTTATTACCTAGGTAGGTTCGTTTCCCGCATTTTGAGCGTGTCCATTCCTCGACCCTTATCGTTTTCGCTCCGCTCGCTCGACACGATACCAGTTACATTTCATACCGCACACATTCATGGTTCATCAGAAGAGGCCAAAGAGCCTGCACGTTCTCGGCGGACGATGAGCTCCCACTTCCACGTGGTGTCTGCTGGGAACTCTCAGAAATAGTTCGATTGTCTCTAGGTGCCAAGAGGAGTTTAACGACGCGATTATCCCCCTCTCTACGATGCGCCGATGCGCCGAAAGCTGAGCCTCTGAACCTCATGAAATACTAAATATTATAGCCCCAGTACGGTAGAGGGAGTTGCGCCCCTCTTATGTATGCCCCACGATGGAGAATGGACTTGGATACCCTATTTGTCTTGCCTGATAACGGTTTATGGTTTTCGAGATCGATGAGGACGCGCGGGAGCTGCGATGGAGGTAATTAAATGACTTAGTGCTCAATAAATAGATATCACTACGATAATAATACTACTAATAGCTTAGTACTTTAATTCGAAATGATATATTTTGTAACTTCATAGTTAACCTGTGCCCTAGTAGACTATTACTCCATAAGACGCGTCCTAACGGGTCTTTTATTATAACAATATCTACACGGCCTCAAGTCAACACAGACCTAGAACACATCAACAAGCAAGCTACAGACACTTCCGCTACCACACATATAGCCACATCGGCACTTAATAAAGCACACTACAGACATACAAAACAAGCAACCAAGATCATCGCAAGACAGGGCCCTCCACCCCATCCACAGTGCTTAATTTACTGCAGATAAGTGATTATCGGTATATAAAAGCAAAAGCGGGCCAGGAAAGGCCTAATAAGTCAGAGACACAGAACAGTTAGGAAGACTATTAGTAGAGGGGCTACTACTCGAGTAGAGGAGGAAGCAATTCTAACCAGGAACGAGCTTATGATCTGAAACCTAGATGTGGGAGCACCTATACTTATAGTCGTACGCTGCATAGCTGCCACAAGGGCGGCTGGGATAGTCTATGAATAAACAAACAACAACAAACAAGCCTGCACGTTCTCCATCGTCTCCACCTCCACTACCATGCAGTACCCACCTGCCGGTAATACCTACCTACCGGTAAGCAAAAAAAATATTTCCCCATACAAAATGCAGTTTTTTAACCACATAACTATTGCATTTAGGGTGGGGTGGCCACAGACTTTTGTCATGTTACTGTATTGGATTCTGGCCCCGTTTCGGTCTTTAATTCCTGAGTAGTAGTACTGGCTTCGAAGCAATCAGTGTCCCTGATTCTCAACCACACCGCCACGAGCCCAGTCGCTACCGGTTGTCTCTCCTTAAGCCCCGTTGTCAGTCGATCCGAGGTTCGGGCACGACCCATCGATGCGAATCTTGGGCTGGTTGACTGCAATGTTCTTCACCCAGTGGATTCCATGAATCGACATGGTGGGAACAAAGCTGAATATTCCTCTGCTGGGTGGTTAGTGAACATATCCTCAGAAGACGGGGAAAAGGAACGCGGACTGACCCAAAAGCTATAATGGTATGAAGCTCAAATGCAGTCTTGGACCGAGAAACCATCGAGGTCAAGACTACCTCCATAAACTCTTTCCATTCCTTCTGGAGTGAGGGGATTGTGACACCGGAGCCTTGCTGGGCATAGAAGGTATCGAATTTCCCAAACAACTCGTACAGCGCCTCGTAGGTATCACAGAACTTTTTCCAAATTATCGGGTTATTCATGTACTCAAACACCATGCCTGGAATTCAAGAGAAATAGTCAGAAACGGAGGGGAGAGCTGGGGAGGAGTGTGGAAAGAGAACATACCCATCTCCTTGGTGGCAAGGAGCTTCTGCTCACCTGACATTCTTCTGTATGAGCTGAGAGCTGACGACTGTTTACCGCCAAACATGGCCCCCTTCATACCGTTTGGCCGGGTTTTGAAGATTGTGAGGCGGTCGAGGTGAGAGGCGTTGCCGAGCTCAGCAAGCAGTATGAAGATGAAGGCCCTGGAGTTGCCGTCCAGCCGCCAAGGCCATGCCTCGTCTCCCGTCAGGATCCATTCTTCGGTCCAGGCACAGGGTACCTTGGGCGTAGGGTTTCGTGGAGTCGGCCTTTGATTTACAATCTGGCCCTTGTTTAGCCATTCCGTGAAGAAGTCGCCGATGAGCTGGCCTTCGAAGACGTGCTCGGCTGTGAGTTGGCCATCTGTCAGCGAACTTCCCCTGGGCTAATGTCTTGCCTGCAGCAAACTCACTCTGATAGTTGGCCCGGACCTCCTCTAAATTACCGTTTGCGCCCCTGATCCACGCGGTGTCGTGTGGCCGCAGGCCGTCGACCGCCCAGTCTGAGCATGACATGGACGTATTACCCCAGTAGCGTGAAATGTCATCCCATTTGTTGCCTTCGATCCCCTCCCATCGGTGATTCGCATTTTCCGGAAACGATGGATACCCATACGTCTTGCCGTATAGCGCGAACTTTCGATCGTTGTCCTTTTTGCGCCTGGGACAGACGAGGACTTTCTTGCCTGTCATTGTCGCTTCGCCATCTTTGCGGCTTTCCAGCCTAGACAACTGCTGGCCGTCCATAGGATCTGGCTGTCCCCTCCTGGATAGCGAGCTCGCTGACTGATATCCTGGCCAGGGCCAGGGGCCCCCGGTATCGACTTCCGGCTTGTAGCTCTCGTAGTCGGTAATGTCGGTGTAACCAAGCTCAAGGTCCATATTGGCGCAGCCGCAGCAGGGGGTCTTGGTCTTGCGGTTCTTGCCACAAACCAGGCAGGTAGGGCACGACAGCTCTTCATCGGAGCCCTCGATTGCCTTGGCGGCTTCCTCGTCCATGTACGTCAGTGGGTTGATGTTGGAGTCGGAGCCGTAGCCCCATGCCATATCCGCGCCCAAAGATGGCTGGTCCTGGTAGCACGAACTGTCGCCTCCTTTTCTTTGCTGTCGAATGTTAGAACCGCCACTGCAGAGAGGTTGAAGGCATAGTGAAGGTGCTCCGCGGCAGGGCTGCAGTACTTACGCTATCGCTGACAATGTAGGGAAGAGCTTCAGATTCGCTCCAGCCAATGGTTTTGCTGTTGGGCAGAGATAGGTTAACGTTGACCATCCTTACCACAGAGGATGGTGACTTACTCGTCATCCATTTCGTAGTTCTGGAGCGCGATCGTTCTATATCGATGATGCGTGTTAGCTGACTAGCCTTTTCAATACGACCAGAAAGAGGTCGAGTGTAGGGAACCCACGAAACGCTGGTATTCAGACACGTCTCAGGGGTAAAGTCTGGAGACGGGAAGAAGCTCCACTCCGTGACCGTTCTGTAATCCATCGACATCTACTCCCATTAGCCAAGAATATTCGAACACTCTATCTGGGCTCTAGATGGAGGCAGAACAAACATCGATAATAGGAATGTTGAGATGGCGCCGGTCGCTGAACAATCCTAGATCAATCTTTAGGCCGAAGCTCAAGAAAGCGCCTAGGGCAAACCGGCCCCCAGCACCCCCAGAGTTGTGGATGATATTGTCGTTACCCAACGAGACCCTGTTGCTCTCACGCTCGACGTTCCTGGTGCCCAGCTTGTCCAACGGGTTGGGTGGGAAGTTCACATTAAAGCCTCCAAAGTCCGACTTGATGCGAGTGCTGAGCTTCCCGTCAAAGTAGGGGGCGCTGTCGCTACCGGCTTCCCCGTCGGTGTCATTGAAGGATCCGAGCGTGTAGTCGATCTTGTAGTAAGGTTGGAAGGATAGCCAGCTATTGCCAGATGGGTGCAGCGTGTGGCCCTTGAGCTTGACGGGCTTGGTCTCGGTGGATGTTGGATTGCCCTTTTTAGCCAAGTCAAAGTCAACCTCGCCGACGCCTCCAATAGAAAAGTTGAGATCTGACTCTCCGTCGACGTTGAGCCAGCCATTGGCTTGTTTCACATCCAATATGTTGCGCAGTTCGGCCTATGTTTGGTTAGATCCTCTCCATACTTGCTTGTTCAAGGCTGACACACTATCATGGAGAAGCCGTACGTAAAATCGGCTTTGATCTTGCCTCCGACATGGGCTCCAAAGCCAAGCTCGTAGTCCTCCCCTTCGAACTCACAATCCTGGGCCGTTTCCCAGAAGAGAGGAGTGTCAATCTCTTCGTTGACAAATCTCTCGCCATCGCTTTTATGCACTTGGGCATCCTGGTACATGGTCCGCCAGTCAGCCTGGCTTTCGGCAAAAAAGCGCTTTGCAATCCTACGATGCAAAGAATCGTCCGCCTGGATTCCTAGGGAGTCGACAGCGGCATTCCAGTAGCCTCCGACGTTGGAGTAGTCGACGCGGACCTTGAGGTCCCCGGTGTCTCGCTTCGTCTTGTTCAGGTTCATATCAAAGGCTAAGTCAAAGACCTTTGACGTGACAGCTCTGCGCGACTGGGTGGATGGTAGGCTTTGATCTGTGGGGGAGTTTAGTGACAACAGAACTGGGGGAGACTGAGGGATAGGTTCCGACCTTTGGACTCTGTTAGCGAGATGGCTCGCGCCAGCGAGTTGGGGGCGCACTATGCGTGCAACTGTCAGCAAGACCAAGTAGGCAGCCGGAGGCGTAATGTTCAACTAACATTGTCGGGCATCTCAACAATGGTCCCTTCGACACCTCGCTCCATAATTCGGAAGCAGCCCTCGACGTTTTCACTGAGACACACGACCCTAGCTACTCGGGTCTCGTTCTTGGGTTGCTCAAGCACGTCTGCAGGGCAGTCGAGGAAGACTAGAGGTTCCGGCTCGTCCTCCCGTTTCTTGAGAGAAGACACGGCCGCCGAGTCGCCCGTGATGAGGACGAAACCGAACCCAGTCTGGTTAGGATCGATCTCACCAGCATTGGCGTTGCTGCCAAAGTTGATGAGAGCATAATCCTTTTCAGCGTCGTCAGGGGGGAGCATCTCAGCAGGGAAGATGCGCTCGAGGTCGACTAGCGAGAAGGGGGTTTTGGTGGCCCCGATGAGTTCGCCATTGGATATGGATCGCAGGGCTTCGAGGTTGGGCGTGTCGAGATCAATAGCCCAGATCATGAGACCATGAAGACCCATCTTGCTTGCGTAATCAATCTTCATCTGGAAAGTCTCGGCATCATCGAAGCTGGGAAGATATCATCAGCAGATACTCTATGTCTGTACATCTGTTCGAAACTGACGAGATCCAGCTGTGGCCATCGTAGACCATGTATCGGGAAGCCGCAGTCTCATCAAAGTAAGGAGTTCCGCCGGTTTTGTCCAGTATCTCCATAATCTCTATGCGTCAGGAATTATGATTAGACGAGGTTGCACCCAACATCCTGAGGGGTTTACTGACCAGCATATGAGAGAATTCCAGCCGTGTTAGAACATCGGCCAGGCGAGCCAGGGCCCTTGAAGGCACAGCCGGGCTTCCAGCACGAGGCAGACTCAAGCTCAAACGATCGGCCATAGAAGCCTAGGCCGAGCACAATGCTAGAAGGCTCGACACCAACGCGCCAGAACTGAACGTGGTTCGTTTGTCAGTCAAAGTCCAGAAGGCCTCTCGACGCTCCAGTGAGACTTACCAGGTCCAATGCATAATCGATTTCCGTCAGGTTCGTATGCGACAGAACTTGATTTCCGATGGGATTATCGCTATCCCAGACACCATGTAGGTCATAGGACATAAGATTGATCCAATCAACATAGGTCTCCATGCCTTTGAGATCAAAGTGGCGAAGGTACCAGTACGAAGAAGGTGCAGTGAAAGTGATAATATAGTCGTTGCGGCCTCTGGAATTGATAGCCTCCCGCAGCTCTTTCACCAGAGCCACGTAGTTCGCACCATCCCCGTCCGCACCGCCGCGGTCATCAGCGCCGGGGTATTCCCAGTCTATCAGAGCGTTAGTCATCTTGAAATGGAGGATACCTAGAGTTGTTCCAATCTCAAGGCACTAAGTGAAGTGCTCAAGACAAAGCGTACCGAAATCTGCCAAAAATCCTCATTAGCAAGGAATTCCACCCTTGTACGACATGACGATCCGAGATGATACATACCGACACCATCGTAGCCATATTCGGAGAGAAATCCCAACAGGTTATTGATAAAGGTGGCTCTGTTCTCCTTGGTGGACGCAAGTGAAGGGAATTTATCTTGCCAAGGGCCGGGGTCACTAAATGTCCAGCCACCGAGGGCAATGACAATCTTGAGGTTAGGGTTCCGAGCTTTGACGTTGCCGATAGTCTTGTAGATAGCTGGATCGATGCCATCCATATTAGTTACTTGAAAATCAGCGTTGATATAGCCAAAGGAAACAAAAAGATGAGTGAGCAGCTCAACGGGGATCTCTCCTGGGCCCATAGTGCCGCAGGGTTTGTCCATATTCCACGTCTCCCAATATCCGATGACGACCTTCTGCGGGTCTGAAGCGGCTGCGTTAGGCTTGGGGCTGTCGCAATTGGATTGGCAGCCGTCGTTGCAGAAGTCGGCCGTCGTGCCGCAGAAGCCGTGCTGCGAGCAGCAGACATTGAGAGGACACGTCTTGCCAGCTGTTGCAGCGAACTGACCGCACTCAGCCTTGGCGTCACAGTTGGATTGGCAGCCATCACCGCAGTAATTGGGACCGTAGCCGCACCAGCCATCCTCGCCGCAGCAAGCTTCGTTGGAGCATGGCTTATCCGGGCCACAGGTGAAGTCGTCCTGGCCCGTGGACGTAGCCTTTGTTGTGGCTAAGGTTGCTGCTCGGAGAGATTGCCCATGGAGGTGATGAAGATGGTCATGTTTGGCATGACTATGAGCATAACCCAGGACAAGCGAGGAGTGGAGAAGGAAAGAGCAGAATGCAAGTAGGTTCAAGAGTGATAGGCGCTGATGGGCCAGAGAATTGGTCATGGTGTGTATTGTTCTCGGGCCTGAGAGGCAAAGAGCGAGCGAGACGGATAACGGCAGATAGTTCAAGGAATGCCATGAGCTGTCAGTTGAGGATTTGGGGTTTCGAGAGTAATAAGAAGGGACATGCCTCGCAACTTCACAGTACCACCGGGGGACTCACTGCCGCCGACGGAAGTGAGGGCCCCATGACGGTTGTTGTGACCTAACTCGGCCAAGTAGAGCCCCGTCTGTTGGTTGTGACTCGAGCGATCACTGTTGGTTTTACCCTTGTCCTGCTGAGTCGATATGTAACCTGGGCCCCTGGAATTTTTTCCTTGGCTGCATACACTGCTGCCCCAGAGCCGACACTGGGAAAGTGCTCAGGGCTCATCCATCACGCAAGAATTGAACTGTGCTGGAGGGTATGCACACATGCCGCCTCCTCCGTTATCTAGCACAGCATTGTTCTAAAGGCTCTGTATGGTAAGGCCTGCCCTCGACCGGATAACAGGGAAATAGACAATCCTCGGTGGGAAGTGTTCCGCCTCGTGTCACTCATGACGAAAATGGCCGTGGTCAATCAATTTTTCAGTCCAATAGTACATAGACAGACCATTGACCTCTTTCAAAACATCGTAGTCACATTTAAACAAGATCGATGCGGCCCGAGGTACCCGCATGACTAAGGCATGGAGCGCCACGCTAGGTAGGTTAAATTGTACTGACAGGGAGTCTTGTAACAGTCCCCTACCGCTCACCGCCGTCTAGGTCCCCAGCGGTGCTGTTGGTCGAACCATCGGTAATGACAATACTGCACCTCGGCCTCTTGGCAAGAGCGATTATAAGGCCTCATGCCCGTGATACTTTCATGACTCGGCCGCTTTTCCACTTTGAGCGAAAAGAAATCTCGAGTATGAATGCCGGTGGCCGGGCCGAGGCGCGTTCATCTCCGTGTCTGCAGCCCAGATCCACCCCCATTCATCAGTCAAGTCTTCAAGTGGTCCTTTCACGCTGAATAGGTTTATAACCAAGCTTGTGTGGATCCTGCAGTGTGGGTGGGACTATCTCGCTACACATGAACGGCTCCGCGGAAGAGAAACATACGCGAACCGACGGAAGCTGGTGTTTTGTCTTGCCGCTCCGCCGCTTTCATCTCGCAACCCTCAATACCCAGCCCAGCCGTTCCCACTTCCTTTATTTCTAGTCCTAGCTTAGTCTTTTTCACTCGTTTATCGTTATACTTGCAACTTACACCCTCCACCATACATTCTGTCAAGCCTCTCTCCTCTAGCATGAGGTCCCTTGGTTTGCTGAACCTCCCGCTCTTGGCCACTCGCGCCGTTGCATCGAGCACCCATGCCTGGACGCCTCGGGCAGCGAATGATCAGAACTGCGAGCTGTACTCTGTCAAGGACGGTGATACCTGCCTCAGCATCATCAGCCGGACCAATGTTACGTTCGCACAGATCATCTCCTGGAACCCTGATCTTGATAAGCAGTGCGCGTGAGTTGTCTGGAGGAAAATCTATCACGATCAGGGTCGACTGATATTCAGACATGTAGAAATATTACCGCGTTTGCGGGTCAAGACATCTGTGTCAGCAACCCAGAGGGCAATTACGCTATCCCAAGCAACTCCCAAAGATCGCCAACTATCGTCACTACTACTGCGTGCGTCTTTGTACTCTCCATCATTGAAAACGCTTCAAAGCCACTGACTCTGGTCGTAGTCCCATCCCGGACCCGACCCCAAACGATACATCAGACAGATGTGCTGAGTACCATCTTGTCACTGCAGGGGAAGACTGCGGCGTCTTCACTGTCAAATATGGCATCACGCTCAAAGATTTGTGAGTCCCCCCTCATGCTTGCCTGTTCAGAACGGTAAACTCACATGGCCCCAAAGCATCTTTCTCAACCCCCATGTCTGGGAGAACTGCACAAATGTCTACAAGGACCACTACTATTGCGTCCGGTCTGTAGGGTATATCTCTACATACCCGGGCTACTTGCCAACTACTTCTACCAGAGAGTTCGTCCAGACACCGTTTACGCCACTGCCGCTCGAATATGATCCCCTCGTCGACTATGTTAGCACCAACCCTGTGATTCCGCTTGCCAATAAGACGCGCGAGGACTGCAGCTCGTAAGTTGGATCATCCACTGTGTGGTGTTAGTAGCTGCTGAATTGGTTGTTTGCCCATCAGATATTTGTATCTGGCCGACATCACGGCAACCCCGAATCTTGCAGACTGTTGGTCCATGGCCATGGTCCATGATATCACCCCGGAAGTGAGTTCCTAGAACAATGGCTTGTTCATCCTGGGACGTTGGCTTGCACACATCTCAGCCCATCTCCCACACCCAGCCTACAGAGCACGTCAAGTTCAAAACCGGTGCTGACTGGCGAAAAAGGAATTTATACTCTGGAACCCTTCGCTGGCCAAGTCTCCGTCTAACGCATCTGATTCTCACTCTTACAATTATCCTTGCACTGTCTCAGAGAGCGTATCTTATTGCGTTGCCCTCGAGTCCGCTACCCAAGGTTAGTTCTCCAAAGCGCGTCTCATTTCTTCTCTCTCAGCAAGTGCTAATCCACGGGACGAGATAACAGCCCCTGGAGAAGAAGATGTCGAAGCTCCGCCCAGCCCACGTGCGGCCGGCGAGGTTGAGAATTGCACTGCCTGGTTTGCTCCCGAGTCGTATCACTCTTGCGAGTCTCTCCTCCTGACTACATGGCTCGAGTTTGACGATTTCTATCGCATGAACCCGTCGGTCAAAAGCGACTGCACCGGGTTGGCCGTTGGCACATACTACTGCATATCGACCAACGAGGACGGCAGCCCACCGTTACTCGAGGACGAGGATACCACGACCACCAGCGCCTCGGCTACGGCCACGGGCACGGACGTTGTCACTCCCAGTCCTGTGCAGTCTGGCATAGCCTCCAACTGCAATGACTTCTATCTTGTGCAGGCAGGTGACGGATGCTGGGCCATTGCTAACGATCACGGTATCGAGCTTAATGACTTTTACGGGTGGAATCCTGCTGTGAAGAACGACTGCGGCGGGCTCCAGGCTGAGGTGTATGTCTGTGTGGGCGTCAAGGCCAGCGCCACCACGACGTCAGACAACATTCCCAGCACTACACTAAGTGGCATCAGCTCTACACCCACACCCATCCAGGACGGCATGGTCACGGGCTGCAAGGAGTTTTATTTTGTTCAGGCAGGCGACGGATGCTGGGCCATTGCTAATGATAGCGGTATCGAGTTGAATGACTTCTACGAGTGGAATCCTGCCGTAAAGAACGACTGCTCTGGGTTGCAGGCTAAAGTATATGTATGTGTCGGTATATAGTGAGGACGTAGGGCCGCTGGCTTTGGGGAGGGGTCAAGAAGATGCTAGAAAAAAACTGAATGACTTAAGCTTGCGTAGATGAGATTTGAGTCTCCATTTCGCTTCCTCTCCGGCAGAAGGAAGTAGAAATCCTTGATAGCTAATAAAGGACAAGACCTCGCCGGCTTCGTGCCGTTATGTAATTCGAAATTCCTCCTTTGTGTATAGCAATGTGTCGGTTTGCTGACGTATTGGCTTCGTCTATTTAGAGACGGACGAAAGAAAGATACGAACTGGCCGGCTTCAGGTGTAGCTGGGACCCTTGTTATACCTCTGAGATCCCAATTAGGTTGACTTAGCAGACTCATGTATTTCAACTCTACTATCCCAGATTCCTCAACCTGACTGTAGCTCCAAGATGTACCAAGGTTTTGCATCTAGTTTTGCTAGTACCAGATAGGCTTTTCTAGAATCCCTAGTTCTACCAACTGACCATGTTTTGCATAGGGTCGAGTGAATTCAGGATCAAAAGCATCCACATGGGTCCCTGTGCCCCGAAAGACCGTATCCTTCCGAAAGGGATTCTCTCTGTCGCTATATATAAAGTCCTCTACCTCACGTCCAACGCAGATGGCCAGACCTTGAACTATAGGTTCATTATCAACACGAATGACGATCTTTGGTCTGGCTGCGGTCACGCGCTCGCGCCAGTTAAGTTCGTCTCGCATTTGCTCCAGTAAGCTCTGGTAATGGCCGTTCTTCGGGAGGAACCAGAGAAAGCTCAGCTCGACTGACTGGAGTGTCAGCGGCATCGCGAGCAGAAAATCCATCACGTCTGCCTGATTGACGAGGAAGCGCGAAAGACAAAAATGCTGGAGGTTTGACCACGTGTCGATAGGGAAAAGTGTGCGCAGTGGGATATGGTGTTCTTCACCGCCCTCAGACGCATCCCAGAGTTCGTTGGGGATTGCGAGGTTGGTCGTGAGGCTCACGTGCCGTAGTCCCTGTGCCGTGCCAAGTGCGTGCTGCAGGAGACCACTGCGAAAAGAGGGCCAGCCCTTTCTGTCTTGGCCACCAACATGTAGAGAGAGGTCGATTCGGGAGAAGCCGGGTCGGGCCAAGATGGTGACGAGGTCCTTGTACTCGCTATTTTCCGCCTCGTCAAAAATGCGGCAGTTGATCCCCGTGAGAAGCTGGTTGCTATCAACGATAAACTCAGAGATGCCAGCGGCTGGGTTCTCGCGTTGGTGTTGAGCAACTGCCTGGGTCACAAGACAGAACCCGCGCCACTTTGCTTTCTCCTCACCATCCCAGCTCTTCGCATAAGGACGATTAGATTGCTCCTCTGCGACAGGCCAGCCGCGAGGGATGGGATATATTAATCCGCGTGGAAGAGAGCGGATCATAGGGGTAGGGTAAAATGGTCTGTGAGGTTGCCCGTGAGCCACAGGTGTCAGGGTGATTGTTCGCAGGTTGGGGAATCGGGGCAGCCCATATTTGAGGGCGTTGGCGTCGCTGTTTGTGGCGATGACATGTTCTTGCTCTTGCACCAGCTTCTGATATAGCTTGAAAGACTCTGCCGGACTCAAAGGCGCTTTGAATCGCTCCTGGACTTCAAGATGGTGAGAGCGCTTCACATCCCCAGACCCGTAGGTCTTGACAAAATCGTAATTCTCGCTGTATATGCGCCGGTACCAGACCGGAACGCCGTGTACATCACCAATGTCGTGCTCATCCTCGTCCTCGTCTTCATAATACTCGTCATCGCGGGTCTCGTGCGAGTAAGCCAGGCGCGCATCATCGTAGATGATCTCGACAATCTTCTTCCTGAACTCTTCATGATCGGCGACGGCCCTGAATACGCTCACATTCAGTGGGTTAGGGGACAGGAAAATGCGGCTGAGGCGTAATTGAGCGAAACGGTGGAGGCGAGCGCATGTTAAACGCAGGCTCTTGATGTCGCTGTTTGGCAATCCAGACAGAATCTGCTCAAGGAGTTCTGGCGGGAGGTGAGTAAGGCAAGTGCTCATTTGTTTGAGGCCGGATGAACTCATCGAGAAGTTGGCTGGATGGAGAAACCAAGGTGTTAGATGTAAGGTAAAGAAAGGCTGCCAGATGAATTCAGTTTATTTTGCGGGTTGTATCTCGGGGAGTGGGGCCTGGCGAATAACCGAGTCTCACATGTCTTTGGTGTGTGTTAAACTTACCTCAGCGAGCTCAGACCATTTCTAAGAGGCGCCTAGCTATATTAAGATTAGCGCGACGTGTCACGTTACTTTTTCGACTCCTTGAGCAAATTCTACACCCTGTGATGTGCCTTATGCACGAAGCCATCGGGTTAGTCGAAATTATCCTTTTGAGTTTCGCGGTTAATATGCTAGCTTACTTTAGGCTTAGTGCTTAAAACCTCTAGCTAACTAGAATTTAGCGGTTATATACTAATTTTATTTAATTTTCGCTATTATATATTAGCCTAATTAGGATTTCATGGTTAACTTAGGGGTAAGCTTATCTTATTAAGCTATAGGAACTTTAAGATAATTAAAGTTAATTATTATAATACTCTATCTTAATTACTATGCCTAAAGTACCTAAGAAGCATAGGTAACCTTAAAAGTATAATATATTAAAGGAGAAAGTAAGGTAAGATATTAATACTAAATGCGCTTAATAATAGCTTTAGAGCTCCTCGATATATAGATATCTGATTTTAAGTCTATATCCCCTAGCTAATACAAGCTTTATAGCCTCTATCCTTGCTATAATATTATATAGAGTTAAGAAGTTACTTTAATGCCCTTATAAATACTACTAGCTAGTTAGATTGAGATAAAATGCTACCCCTACTAGCTTTAAACTATATTATAAATAATATTATTATAGCTAGAAATGGATTATATCTATAACTAATAGAAGAGACTATATTAATATAGCCGTATTTATAGAATCTATATAATGCGCCAGAGTTATATAAAATAATTAAGATAGGCTTAAATTTACCTAGCCCCTTAGGAGAGGTAATACTAATATTATATGCAATAAGACTATATAGTAACTAATATTAATTTATTAAAAATAATAATATCTATAAAACTTTAGATTTATAGTTATATAATACTACTATATTAGATTCCTTAAAAAGGGAAAGCATATTAAGTTTCTTGCCTAAGAGAATAAGTACCTCTCTTAACCCTAATGCATATAAAATAACTAAAAATAAAGTAAATAAAATATAAAAAGATAAAAATATAACTTATTAAGAAGAAAGTATTAGTAATAAATTATTATCTAATATTAAGTCTTAGTTAAAAGATGCTTTTAAAGTAAGCTCTAGTTTTAAGTTAAATATCTTAGATACTAAAAGTAAGATATATATTAATAATATTAATATTCCTCTAGAGTTAGATTATTATAGCTAGGATATATAGCCTATGCTTAATTTAAAGTATATAGCTAGATACTAGTAGAACCTTATAGTACTAGATATAATTAGTATTATATTGCCTTAGGCTAAAATAGATAAAAATAAATAGGTCTAGCTAGATTAGTCTTTAATATTAAGTTATAGGGATAATTACTTAAACTTAAGGATCTAGAGGTTTTAAAATATTACCCCTAGGATTTAATATACTTAAGATATAAATAGTATTATCTCCTAGGCTTTATATTTATTAATTAACTATAGGCTTTATATCTTATATTATTTACTAACTTTAAGAAATTTTAAAAGTAGTATTTATATCTTTTACTAAGGAATAGCTTTATATCTTATCTCTTACCTTTAACTAGGTAATAGATATTAATCTTCTTAATTTAATATATATATTTTCTTTCTTAGAATTTCTTAAGTCTATTAAATAATTATTTATCTTACTAAAGATAAATAATAGATATAAATTAACTAACTTTTTTTACCTATGATTTATATTATTTAATATATCTATAATTTAAAATTATAATAAATTTATATTTATTCTTAGATTTATTTTAAGAGGTAGTAAGTATAAGAGGTAAGTTAAGGCAAGTATATATAGGAAATTACTAGCTATTTTAAGATACTTAATAATAAGATAGAAAGCTTAACTAGGTACCTAGGCTAGTATAAATTAGACTTCTATAAATAATATATTCTTTTTTTAAATAATAAATAAAAATAGCTCTTAGTATACTTATTTAAAATAACTACTATACTAGGACTATAATTTGCAATTACTTAATTTATTTATAATAATAAATATCTCTTTTTTTTTTAATATAATTAAAAAACACCCTAAATAAGTCTTAGTTAGGGTTAAAAGTTATATATCTTTAAGCTAGCTATAATATAAGCCCTTAATATTTTAAAACCCTATTAATAAACTTATTATTTTTATACTTTTAACCTACCTAAACCTAGGTTTAGGTATTTATATATACTTTTTTCTCCCTAAACTTCTAAGCCTTTATTTCTTTTTTACTTTTTTTATTTATTCTCCTTAATTCTTATTTATATTCTTTTAATTACTTCTTAATTATATCTAATTCTTAATTAATAGCCTAGAAGTCTTTTATCTCTTATTTTTATTTTTTTTTCTTTTAATTAATTATATTCCTTACCCCTTATACCTTAATCCTCTTATTTAATATAATAACCTAAGCTTTTATTTCTTTTTATTTATTACTTTTTATTTTTTTATAATTTTATATTTTATATTAAATAAAATAATAATAAATAATAAACCCTAATAATCTTTTATTAATTAATATTATATTATTATTAATATTATTAATTATTACTATAAATAATAATTAAAATTAATTACTATTTACCTCTTAAATCTAATCTTAATCCTTAGCCCTTTAAATAACTAAAAATTACCCCTACCTACCCTTCCTATAAACCCTATTTATCTATTTCTCCCTCCCTATTTCCTATTATTAATAATACCTTATTATTACTATCTAAGCCTGCTAAGTTATTAAAGCCTCCTTTACCTTTCTTTACTAAGGTTAATTCCCTAAGGAAATAAATAAAGCCCTACTACCTCGCTATTACTAAGCTACCTATTTATTTCCTCTATTTTACTTAGTCTTATAATAATAATAGGCACCTTAACTATAATTATATTACCTATCTTTATTACTCTTTCTAAAATAGTAGCCTTATATATTAAGCTAAGTAATACTATATCTAGGTCTCTTATAATACTACTGCTATTTAAAAAATAATTAATATTATCCTAGACGCTAACTAGAGTACTACCTAAGACTAATATTAGTATATATTATTATTTAAAAACTAGGCTGACTTTAATAGCAATAAGAAACCTAAGCTTATAGCTAGCTAGTATTAAATCAAAGCTCTAAAAGACTATATAAAATAAATGAATTCTAATTTAAGCAATTTATAATAGATTTATAAATTTTATAATAAAAATATAACCCTTTTAATTACCCCTAATCCGCAGATCTTATTTACCTAATATACTATTTATATATATATAATAATATATATATATATAATAAATAATACTTATTATTCTTATATATAAATACTCTACTAATTAAGCTTAATATTAAGCTTTATATTAACCATTGCGATCTTACCTTACCTAATATATATAATTAAATCTAATTATAACTTATCTCTACCTATAATTAAGATCCTACTCTATTTTCTACTAAGAGAAATATTAATAAAAAAAGTATTAAGAAAAGGATATTAGATATCCTATGCCTAATAAATAAAGCTTACTTTCTTATTAGCTATCTCGTTATGCTATAAAGAAGTAAGTAATAAAGACCTCACATTACCCGCTAATATTAAACCTCTCTAAGGAAAACTATATTTAATATTTTAAAATAATATTAAATCATAGGGTATAAATTAGATAATATAAGTAACTTACCCTTAATATCTATAATAATAAACCTACTATTTATTTATTTACCTCTTCTACCCTAGATAATCTTAAATTAAGCCTTATCTAAAATAATATATAACTAACTTAGGTATACTATTATCCTATATAAGTAATATTAATTTAATATATTTTATTAAATACTTAAAACTTTAAGGGCACTTCTTACTTCTACCTCTAAGTCTATTTAGATTTTAAACTAAATTATACTAGCCTATAGTCTTAAAAATAATACTTAAAATATTATAGATATATATTAGGTCTTTTATCCCAAGGAGGATAATAGTAATAGTAATAATAACTCTATTTTATTAATTCCTTTTATTAGTAAGCTAAATATAAAAGCAATATAGCAAACTGGATTTCTAACCTTATTTAATAAAAAAGCCTGTAATTATAATTAAAAAACACCCTAAATAAGTCCTAGTTAGGGTTAAAAATTATATATCTTTAAGCTAGTTATAATATAAGCCCCTAATATTTTAAAACCTTATTAATAAACTTATTATTTTTATACCCTTAACTTACTTAAACCTAGGTTTAGGTATTTATATATACCCTCTCTTCCTTAAACTTCTAAGCCTTTATTTCTTTTTTACTTTTTTTATTTATTTTTTTTAATTTTTATTTATATTTCTTTAATTATTTTTTAATTATATCTAATTCTTAATTAATAGCCTAGAAATCTCTTATTTCTTATTTCTATTTTTTTTTTTTAATTAATTATATTTTTTACCCTTTATATCTTAACCCTTTTATTTAATATAATAACCTAAGCCTTTATTTTTTTTTATTTATTATTTTTTATTTTTTTATAATTTTATATTTTATATTAAATAAAATAATAATAAATAATAAATCCTAATAATCCTTTATTAATTAATATTATATTATTATTAATATTATTAATTATTACTATAAATAATAATTAAAATTAATCATTATTACTAAGTAAAAACTACTTATATTTAGTAAGGTTAGGCCTAGAAATTATATCTCTTTTAAGTTCTCTTTTACCTCTAAACCTAGGGGTAGGTATTTATATACCCTCTTTATTCTTAAACCCTTAAAATCCCCCCTTTAAACCTAGGGGTAAATATCTATACTTATTTATTACTCCTTAAAACTCTTAAAATATTAATTATTTTACCCCTAGGTTTAATTATTTATACTTACTTACTCTTAATTTTTATATATTAACTCTTATTATATTATCTAAGTACTTTTATATTTTTACTAATATCTAATCTATTATAATTTAATAATTTAATAATTTAATAATCCCTTCCTCTATAATTTATTATATTTATTATCCCCCTGACATTGATGGCTTGTGTTGGCTGGCAACTGATGATTAATTTAATATAGGAAATTTTCTAGCGCTTACATAACATAGATATGCCAATAATTAAAGTAAGTACTAGCTAATGATTAGCAAAGTAGCCCCCGTAATAGTTATAGTAAGCTAAAAAAGATAGAATAATATAAAGTAAATATCTATAAATTGATTAGTACTAGTATTAATATATGAATTTATAAGTTTTATATTTTAGCAGCGTATTTACTTTAATATTATTTTCTTTAATAGTTATTAGGCAATAGGGTTAGAGAGCATAGGTTTAACCGCTATAGCTAATAATAGAGCGTCTTAACTTATAAGGGGGTTAATAGTAGCTATTAACTATTAGGTTTATTATACTTAGCTTAAATTATCGATGTGAAATAAAGGGGTTTTAAACTAGTATTAATACTATATAGTAGCTAATAGAGTCTAGAGAGGGAATTTATATCTTTACTTTCTTAAAATCATTTATAATAGAATACTTTATATATAACCTAGAACTCTGGCTTCTCTACTATTAAATATACCAGATTATAGTTATATAGAAGTAAATTAAGGCATATCTTCGCAGTAGTCTATATTATCTTAATATTAAGATAATTAAGGACGCATAGAAGTAAGTATCTAAATATAAAATCTTTTAGAATTAATAAAATACCTACGATAATTTATTACTAAGACCTAATAATATACTATTAATTATAGGATTAGGTCCGCTAAGGATAGGAGGCATTTAATATAAGTTTATTATAGAGTAGAGCATATCCCCGCTAGATTACTAATACGTGGGTATAGAGTTATGATGGATTTAAGAGTATCTTAAGATCGAGCACTAGTAGGATCTAGATCTCAAGGGTGGACGTCGCTTAGCTATTATGGCTAAAGAGGAAAAAAATAATAGCCCGTAGAGGATTAAGGTATATTATTAATAATTATTCTTGCGAGGTCTAAGTAGTAAGCTATTTAAAGTAGTAAGAAAGCTAAATCTTAATTAGTTAAGGTCTTAAGACTATGGCTCGTAGGCTAGACTTTAAGTGACTATCGATGTATTTTAAAGAAAAGGCAATAATATCCAGAGCTAAGAGGTAGGGCATATTAATATAGAGAATGACTTTATAGCGCTAAATCTATAGCTTTACTGGCTTAGTTTTGCTTTTTATTTAAAGGAATTTAGCGGGAAAAAGGACTTTCTAAGGGACTTAATCTCTATAAAATATAAAATTAATCTAAATAACCTAGATAAGTTAGATAATACTTAGCTTTAGTTTATATATATTATATTTAATTAAATAATTAACTATGCTAAAGTTATTATTACTCCTAAAAATATCTCTTAGAATACTTTATTTAAGGTTAACTATAAGGAACTTATTAAAGAGAGAAATAAGTTATTTTATTTCTAGTTTAAGCCTAAGACTTAGAGATAATATATACTTATAGTTAAATAATTACTTACTTATATTATTTGCTATATATCTTTTAATAATAAGGCAAATTAGCTATTATTTAAGCTAAGTAGGAGATAATAGAATATATATAATATAATAATAGAGTATATAGATAACTTAACTAATACTTAGAAGGACTATAGCGGTAACCTAGAGGCTCTTGAAGTATCTAAGGTTTTTAATTTACTTAAAAATAATATTTTAGAGCTTTATATATCTATTTTTAATTATTTTATTAAAGATATAGAATATAATAATATTCTTATTAGCTTCTTAATAGTTCTAAGCGTCTATATAGATAATACTTAGGAGGGCTATGCGAATTTTACCTTAAAGCTTTCCGCAATTATAATAATATCCTATCTCTATATTATTAAATATATAGTTAATTAGTAAGCTAAGGCTATTAAGTAAAAAATATAATAAGGCTAAGGCTAAAAAGAGGTAAAGAAGAATAATCTAAGTAATTTTGCGCTTATATCTAAGATAACTTACTAGTTTATAATTAGAGGAGGAAAAGGTTAAGAAATAATACTAATATAATTTATTATCTAACTCTAAAACTTTAATATAGCTATATATAATAATATAGTATCCTAAGGCTTAGTAAGCTAAGATAAAGAATATATTATCTTTAAAGGTATCTAATTTAGTATTCTTAATATATAGGCTATAATAAGAATAGCTATCTATTAGCTAGAAGATATATTATATAAGGACTTATTATTTTATAAAGAGTTTTTAAATCAATCTCTGACTAAGCTTAGCTTACCTAAGATCCTATAGGGTGAGCTCTTAGATAATATTATTAATAAAATGATTAGTTATTTATTTATTAATAAACTCTTCTAGTATAATAAAGGTATAAATAAAGGCTAGGTTATTTAAAAGATATTATAGGATAATAACTTAAGGGCTATATAGGTTAAATTAGTAGGTAATAATAATAATAGCATAGAATTAAATATAAAGGCAATATATTAATATAGTCTCTAGGTAAAAAAAGCTTTAAAGTTATTGCTATTTCTAGTATAACTAAGTGGTAGGTTTCCCCTAAGGGCATATAAGCTTCTTATAATTTAATACCGCAATATAGCTAATAGAGGAATCTAGAATATTTTAATTAACTAGGGGCTTATTATAATTATCATAGGTATATATAAAGGCTTCTTAATATCTAGAAGGCTTAAGATTATTTATTAGTTCTTACCGCGGGAGGTTAATACTCTATTAGTATACTTTTTATAGCTTATTTTGCTATTCTAGGAGGATATCTAGGTAAATATATAGGATTAATTTAGCTTTAATACTAATTTATAGGCTACTAAAGGTATATTAGAGAATAATGGCCCATAGGATAATAAGTAACCCGATAGCACTATAGAGGCTAGTTAAGAATAAGCTAGCTAGGCTAGGGAGGGTAGGTAAGGCGCTTAGAAGCTAGGACCCGGGGAGTACTAGATATCACTGCGCTTAGTATATATTATCTAAAGGCTTAGTATTATAGCATATGGGTAAAAGCTTAATATTAGTAGCTAGAGGCATATATTAATTGCGATTAGATAATAATACTTCTAGAATATATCTATAGCCTATATGAGACTACTACGGGAAGTAAACTTAGATAATAGCGATAGTAATAGCGATAATAATAGGGATAATCTATATAATCTATAAGCTAGTTATAGGTCTAAGATTATAGGCTTAATCTATAGAAGACTTATAACCGAGGGAGCTTTTAAGACTAATAAGCGCTAAGTTAGGGTTAGGGTTAGGGTTAGGGTTAGGGTTAGGGTTAGGGTTAGGGTTAGGGTTAGGGTT
>RZGL01000112.1:19074-69305 GCA_027886155.1 Fusarium paranaense | reverse complement strand
TAGAAACTAAGACCTATAGCGTTTTAAACTAGGATATTTAAAACCGGATAGGAAATACCCTATAGAAGGAGACGGGTTTAACGGCGTTATCGGGCTTATGATAAAGCCCTAAGTCCGAAGTCACGTGACCTTCCTAAAAGGGAAATAAGCCCAGAAAGGGCAGTATTGACACTCCCTTATATCTTGCTTATCTAAGTAGCTATTACTTAGGTAAGCTCTTTATAAGAAAGCGCATAAGCTAAAGTATAGGGTAGTAAAATCCTAGGCTAATATCTTATAAGTATATTTTTCTAGAATTTTATTTATAAAAGACCTTCTTAAAAAATAAGGTATTTTATAAAAAGGCACCTTACTTAAGAAATTATAATAATCTTATTATATAAGGTATATATTAAACTATTAACCTATAGCTCGCGAGAGTATATTTTAAGTAATTACTTAAGGTATTAAAATTAATCTTTAGTGACTTATTTTATATATTAAAGGCTATATTTTTTACCCTTTATATATAGCTTTAAAATAATATTATTATAAATAATAATTAGGAGATATATTTAAAGTAAAAGGTATTAATTATTTTTTAGATATTTGCCTTTAATGCTATATAAAAGAATATAATAAGTATTTTATTTATTAACTAAAGTATAATCTTAAGGGTATTTTATAAGATTATTAAACTACTACTTTAGCTATATAACCGCTTTATAATCTAGCTAATAGCAAGGGAGCTTTCTCTTAATATAGAATTAGATAGTAATTTTATATAATTTAATAATATTATAGGGGTAATAAATAGGACTTATATATATACCTTTATTGCCCTTAAGTAGTAAGAAAGATAGTAATTAAGGAAGAGCTAAGTCTCTTAAAATATACTTACTATAATTAACCTCGAGGGCTAGTTTATATATATGCTCGCAGGTATAAAAGGCTTAATTTATAACTTTGCACTATTTTAGATCGCCCTTATATAGGTAGACCTATAGAAGCTTATATTGCCTCATAGGTGCTTCTACCTTGCTAATATAAAATTTCCTTTAAGATATAATATCTTAATGCTATTTATAAGTTATATATATTACCTTAAAGACTTCTAAGACTAAGAAATATTATTAGACTATAAAGAGGAAATATTTAATTATAGCTATATTAAGCTATAATAAATAGTTAAGTAGGCTTTTAATATATAAAAAAGGAAATTTATAATCCTATATAAGTACCCTCTTAAATATAATTTTAATAATTAATAGCTTATTATATATACTATAGCGGGTATATATAACTTTATCTTAAATAAAAAGCGAGAACCTATTAAGGAAAGAGAATTACTTAAAAAAATACTTATAAAAAAAGAGAGTAATATTATAAAGGCAGCTAGAGCTTATATTAACTCTATTATGCCTTTTTAATCTAGTAGGTATATATGAAAATATATTATAATATAGATATAGACTTAATATAGCTTTAAGGAATATATTAAAGAGTAGTAAAAGTATAAGGGTATTAATAATATTAATAATAAAGTTAATAAAGCTAAAGAGTAAAAAAAAAAAAGTTATAATTATAAATATAGGGGTAATAAAAATAATAATAATAAAAAAAATATAAGGGCTTTTATTAAGGGCTATAATAAAAATATTAAGGCTAATATAAAGGTATTAAAAAATATTATAATTTATATATAAAAAGTAGCTTTTAAGCCTATCTAATTATATAGGTTAATATTAATATTACTAATTATTATAGGCCTACTTATAAGGCTTAGCTATAAGCTTAATTTTTCTTATAATCTAAGCCTCCTTTATAATAATTAAACCTAATATATTTTATATTATAATATTACCTAGGTCTTCTTAGAATTAATAAATTACTTAAATTATTAATAAAAGCTTTTTCTCTTTTATAACCTCTTTATAATTAATAATAGCCTTCTTAATATCCTATAAGCTAACTAGGCGGGTATAAGAAACTATATTATAAGTCCTCTAGGTCTTTTAATATATTAAAATCTCCCTTATTTCCCCCTAGGGCATATAGCTATAATCCTTATAATTATTATATTTCTTCTTCTTATAATAATTAATAAAAGGGTTATTTAGCGGTATATTATTTATAAGATAAGAGCTAAAGTAATTCTAAGCGGGTTAATAAGGCTATAAAGGTAATAAGCTTACTAAGTAGTACCTAGGTAAGTTTCTTATTTTATAAGAGTAATCCTATAATATAAAGAGAGATTACTAATTATCTTAAGTATCTTATAATAATATAAGGTTATTATAATTATTTCTTATTATTACTTATTTCTTAGCTTTAGCTTTATTTATTATATCTTTCTTTATTATATTATAAGCTATTATTTCTTTCTTTATTATTTTTATTTATATTACCTTATTTTAGGCTTTTCCTTACTAATAGGCGCTATCTCTAGGTAAGTAAATCTATTTCTTAGTAGGCTTATTATTTAAGAAGATCTTATTATATTTCTTAAAGTTAATATTATTAGAAATAAGTAAATTATTTATAATAATCTTATTCCCTAAAGAATTATATCCCTTAAGGTAGAGCTATTTATTTTCTTTACTTATTAATAATAGACTAGACTTATATTTATAATATAATCTAAAGTAATATTTTATATCCTTAAAGGTATACTAAAAGGTCCTAATTTATATAATTTTTATTATTATTATCTTTAGTGCTTATTAGACTTCTAATTACTTCTTTTAAAAGCTAGAGATAAATAACTTAAATAATATCTTATAAGTAGATTTTTTTTTTATTTTTAGCTTTTCTTAGTAATAAATATCTAATAATCTCTTAAAAAAATAAATCTTTTAATACTAACTTATTAAATTCTTTAAGTTATAAATATTATTTTTATATTAATAATCCCTTTATCTTTTAGATTCTTTATTTATAGCTAATATAGGCCTTAATAGCTAGCTAAATAGTATTATAGATACTTTAGCTAATAACTCTATATATATTACTAAATTTTATAATAAGAGCTAAGAATATAGAGGTATCTTAATAATCCTAGCGTCTTAAGAGCCTTATTTTAGGTATTAAAAGGTAATATTATTATAGCTCGAGAATTAATATTATAATAACCTTAATAGCAATAGGGGAAAATAGTAAGAGGAGATATAGTATTAAGCTTAACGGGGTTTTAATATAAGACGGTAGGTATATTAATTTTATGCGTTATAATATCTTAAGCTATAATCCCTAATAGACTAATTGCTCATTGGCATCAGGACCTAAATATGGTGCGAGATCCAAGGGAGAGAAATGACGATATCGGAGGAGAATTGGGACCTGAAGAATGAGGATGAGAGACGCGTGGCGGCAAAAGTGGGTGGTCCAAGCATCCTCCGGTTCGGCCTTTCCTCTGCCGATCCCTTGTGGGGCTGTCCCGAGCCATTAATGTCGACAGTATTAACGGGGATTGCCGTCTTCAAGGTTTCTTCAAAGTTGAAAGAAACAAGGCTCGGCATGGTCCTTAATTTCAGCCTTGTCAATCTCTACGGTGCCTGGGTAGTCATAATTTGACGATGTTTCAGGTAAATAGCACAGTATGTCACAAACGTAGAAACAGACTGTACATTGAACGTGACTTGCGGGTGCGAGTCAAGCCTCTGACGATATAGGCTTCCCCGCAAACTTTTCATCACCACCAACAGTCTGACATCATCCTCTTTTCCAAAGTCTTACCCAACACATTCAAGATGACTTGGATTCTCGACGTAGATGTACCGATTCCCGGCGCTCCGTGGCCTGATGGGAAACCTTATATAAAGAAAACCAGGGCCAGCAAGTCGCCGCGAGTCTGCAACGGATGCAGACTCTTAAAACGCCCCGTATGAGCTCTCATTCCCTGGTCTAGTAATGACTTCAACTGAGAAAATGCTAGTGCAGCGGCAATCGCCCATCTTGTGAGCTATGTGAGAGAATTGGGCATAAGTGCTCGTATTCCGTCGATGTTCGGGAGAAGCGTATGGAACGAATAAATCGACATAAGCAAGTCCACCTTCATCATGTCTGATGAAACAGGATCATGTGTCTAACTTATTCATACCTATTCAGGATGCAATTTGACCAATACTGGGTCAACTACTGAGGGTCGTGTTCGGAGCTGGGATATTTCAGGTGTGAGTTGGAGCAAAAATGGAATTAACGCAAATGAGATTGTACAATAAATTGATTGATCTGTGTATGTTTATATATCGTGAAAACGGCCTGCAGACCTGTTACGTGCGGCCGCAATAACTCTGGGGGTGGTGTGGGCCGAAGCCGTGGATCGGTGCGTCCGATCCATCCCCCGTTTTTAGCGCAGGGAATCCCCGCAAATTCAACATCCTTCATCCTCGCGCTGACATTAGGACTGCGCACTCAAAGACGAGAACTCGATTGGGTTGACAATGCCGATTAACTCACCATGGACCTTAGCAGTCGCCCTCTCACCAAACGACCAAGAGCATCGATAGCCTGCAACGCGTGCAGGCAGACCAAGTCCAAGGTGAGCAGCCATCTGCCCAGACGGCCTTCACCCGGGGAGAGCTGTTTGCTGATCTGCAGCCTTAGTGCGACGGTGCCAATCCGGCGTGTGAACGCTGCCTAAGGCTTCATCTCGAGTGCACATACTCATACAATGTCCGAGACAAACGTCTCAATCGACAAGCAGAACGCAGGTTTGTCAGCCCTGAGCATGGCTTGCTCATGGTCTAGATCATGAAATATTGACACAATGAGGACAGAGCCAACTTTGAGCTCCGGAGTAGAGTGAGTGAGCTGGAGGCTCGTCTCGCCGCAGCCTCGCAAAACCCAGACCCTGCCGACGCAAACGCATCTGAGGGCATTCACATCAACCTATCAGACGCCGAGGTTTCTCCTCACTTGCCAGACAGCATTCATGAGACAGAAATGCAAAGAGAGAATACTGCAACGGAGAGTTCGGATAAGTCTGAATCTCGGATTGACGTGTTGGCTGCAGGTGTCTTTGATCACCCATCATCAGGGAGCAGCATCTGCTATTTTGGTGAGTCTTCCGTTGTCCGGCTGATAGTTTAACCGCACGTTTTGACACGATAAACCCAGGATCGAGCTCTAATCACGCCTTGTTCTGGTCTCTGACGGCAAGCATTGCAAACTTGGGCCATCGCAGTAGCCGTCTGCATCAAGAACCTTTACGAGCAGTTCAAGCACATACCGGTCCTGCGCATCTTCCGCACCCCGCCTCGTCTTCAATCGCCCACTACGGGAGCGTTGATGAGGTTGATATAGTAAATACTCCTGGTCGAGATGAGGCTATGAATCTGATCTCACGATTTTTCGATACCGTCGGCGCTGTCCTGCCTTATGTCAACCAACCTGCCCTGTTAGATAGCTTTGAGAAGATTGCCGGACCTTCAGAATCACATCCGAAATCGTCGAATCGTGCGGTCAAAGCTTTACGGAGTATCATATTTGCGCATGCACTTTCTACTCGGGATGCTGCTGCTGCAGAGCTATTTTACCGGCGAACTTTGAGTCTATTGGATCCAAAGACGTTATACGCGCCCAGTCTCGAGCTACGTATGTTGATCAATATCTGCTTATTTACGCAGGCACTCATCACAAATCACTAGTTCAGGCACTTTTACTTCTAAGCATCTTTCAGCAAAATAGCCAGCGCTCTACCGAAAGCTGGACAACACACTCGCTTGCTGTCAAAGCTTCCTACCAACTTGGCATTCACGCCCCTTCATCGTACGGCCATCTAACAGCTTCCGAGAAAGAACTCCGTTCAAGTCTTTGGTTCGCCACCGTTAATCAAGACAGGTATATCTGCCCTCTTCTATCCATGCATCTGCCTGCCAATACTGACGTCGAACAGGATGCTGAGTTCAGCTCTTGGACAACCATGCATGATCCCTCTGCAGCACGTTCGCTCTGATATACTGCATATGCTAGTATCTATGCGCCAACAAAGAACTGTCGAGATGCAGTACTCGCAAGAAAATCTAGAATACTTCCGCAATATTGTGTACTCTACTCCCCCGATCCGCTTCATTGCTATTCCGCTAACGCTGCATCTTTCCAGAATACTACATGGGATCATGGGTGTCGTAATGGAGTCTATATGTGGCTCGAATATCGATCCTTCAAGCTCTATAAAAACCGACGAACTTCTCGGGAAAACTCTAGAGCTCTCGTTGAGACTAGAGAAATGGCGCAGCAGCACTTCACCTCGCTCAATCCTGGAATCTGATGTCAACTTCAGTTCGTGGACTGAGAGTGACATCGAAGCACAAAGAAATTCGATTTTACTTTCAATATTCTATTACCGAACAGTGCTTCTCATTCATGGGTGTCTTCTCATGTCTATCCTCGAAGCCGCTACACGCAAGGATCAGCAGGCAGTCTCAGGAGTGCTCAAGAACACTGCTGCAAGTCTCTTGAAGGATGATTTCACAGCAACCAACAATTTCTGTCACCTCATTCGTGGTTTGTTAGCTTACAGTCCAACTTTCTTCAAGAGCAATGCGATCTGGTGGACTTGTAACTATGCAGGTCAGTTGTTCCGGCCATCAACAAGATTCTCACGCTGACGTTTATTAGCTCTTACTATATCTCTTCACACGTTTGCCTTCTGGCTAGCTTCAACTAGCCCTGAGGCCGAATTCATTGCCTGTGGGCACAGCAGCTTTCAGCTGGAAGTCAGACTACGAGCCTGCCTGGACATGCTACGGGCGATAGGAGCATCTAGCGCCATGAGTGTGAAGGCGCACCGTTGTCTACAACGTCACCTAGACTTTTTGATAACTAGCAGTGAGTCTCGGGGAAAATGCTTATCCATAAGTAGCTGAAACTGATGAGACATAGCAAGGATGCCTGTTCCAACAGACCACGGATCAGATCCTCCAATGATACCGCATGCTGTCACGCGCGCTCAGGAGCCAGTTAACTTATCCGGTCAAGTTCACGTGGAGTTGATGACAAGTGTACTCGATGATCCTGTGGCCGGCTTGTTCAGTGACCTCAATGTTCCCACTTTTGACAATGCCGATTTCGTTGACTTGGACCTGCTAGGAATCACAGACTTCGACGCAGCGGGCTTGATATGACGTGGTTGTCATAAGACAACAGGCCTTATCACCAATGTATACTTATTGTTCATTTTATGTAGTGTAGTATCGATAAATATTATCCGTAACTACCCAAACTGGCATCATCCATCCATAATATCCACACATACACCAGCCTTATAGCAATATGAAGGCTTTTAACAATAGAGATATCTTCATTATCCCTTACTAGCTCAGCTCAGGCTTTGATACAGCTCATCAAACTTCTCGGCGGCTGTCTTCATGCAATCATGAGAGTAGATCATCTGCTGCACCTCCGGAGATGCCCATTTATCAGGAACTTTGCCCCCATTAGTTTTGGCTTCGGCAAACTGCCGATCGCGCTCTTCCTTGGCTGTACCAGCGCCCAAATGCAGTGTACGACCCGAAAGCGCAGCTAGGTCAACAAGTGTCGTGGTGCGTTCCTTTCGAACAAGTTCGTAAACTTTGAGGCACTTGTTGATAGTCTCAGGAGTGGTATCTGGTGCCCGAGAAAGGATTTCGGCTATCGTAGCAGCATCCTCAATTGCCATTCCAGCACCTTGGTTGAGGTGAGGCAGAGTCGGATGGCATGCGTCACCAACCAGGCCCACAGAACCATGGACCCAGGTTGGAAGTGGCTTATGGACACGTAGTTTCCACTCACAGACTTCACCCTCAGGAACAAGGTTCAACATTCGTTGAATGACGGGGCAGAAATCGGAAAACACGTCCAGCATGGCTTGCTTGGAGCCCTTTGTTGTATATGTGGCGGAAGGGGCAGAGGCAAAGTTGACATCGGGCTGGATAGATGACATGTTGTAAATAGTCCGTGATGCGATTGGATAGCAGATCCAGTGACGCTTCTCTCCGATCCAACGCGTCACTTGATTACTATCGAGTAATGCCATCATCTCGGGATCTGATGCCATCGCATCCCGGGGAAGTAGTACGCGGTAGGCGGCCTGTCCGGTATCCTCTGTAGTTGCCGAGAGACCGGTCTGACTGAGGAGTTGGGCACGCGCAACAGACTTGACTCCGTCTGCTGCTATCAAGACAGCAACTTTGACCTGATACGCCTCGCCGTCACGGGGCTTTACAGTGAAGGTCGGCTGTGGCGTGAAAGAGTCGATGCTCTCAAGGACGTGGCCAAAGTTGAACTTGATGGCGGCTTCTTGCTTGCACGCCTTGTAGAGTCCACCGGCAAGAGATGCTCGATGTCCAGTACAGTGAGGGTAGCCATACTTTTTGCGAATGTCCGGCATGTGGACGTGTGTGAGTTCTTGGTTGGTAGCGCCATCTTTCTCAACGAGTAAGTAAAAGTGTACACTAGATTTATCTTGGTGAAAGGGCAATCCATACCTCTGATGCTTGTCTCCAGAACATCCGTTGCTTCCGCCTCAATCTCCTCCCAGCAGTCTAGACAGGTAAGAATGCGCACCAGGTTCGGTGCTAGCTGGATTCCAGCGCCGACAAAGCCAAGGTCGGATGCATTCTCAAAGACTTGAATATCCTTAAAGCCTTTCTTGGCCAGTGACAATGCACTTGCCAGTCCACCCATGCCTGTGAGTATTTAGTATGACTCGTCACATGCAGGCAAGGGCAGGGTTCAACATACCTGCACCAATGATGGCGATTGGAAGATCCATTGGACTGTCTGATGACCCGCCAGCCTGCTTTACAGCCATAATGGGCCAGGTGCTGAGGTGGGAGCGGAATTGGACGGGAAGATCTCAAGAGATTGTTTCTGAATGAAGCTTGAAAAAAAATGGTAGTTTTAACTGCCTGGCAAGTATTGAGGTGTGTGTTTTACTACTGAATCTTATAGCAAAGGAGTCTGTCTTGGTTGAGCAGAGTAAGTGCCGAGTCCGAGAGAGGTATAGTCCCAGTTCCCAGCATGGTCTTTGGCGAATCGGAAGCCATTCACCAGCAGAGTTGCGCGTTTCAACCAATCGGAACAAGGTTAGCCGGCCCTGCTTTGAACACCCGAGGATCCGGACCAGGAAAGGTCGGCAGCACAATCGTCATGACAAAGCGAGACATGACTCCGCATCTTTGCCAATCTCGCCATTAAAAGGATAAACTATCATCCTTGAAGACGATTCTGATAACGACATCCAGTTCCGCAGCTCCAATTAGCAATCCAACACTTTGAACATGTCGTCCTCTACCCCCAAAGTCCCGTACAAGCTGGTTACAGTGAACAATGTGCCCGAGCGTGCCAAGAGACTCATTGGCCGGGTGGTCAACGACCTCAAAGATCAGTATACGATCGACTATGTAGCCAACTGCATCAGTAAAGATGAAGTTGAGCCGAAGGTCAAGGAGTTTCAGCCAGATATCCTTGTAAGTTGACCCTAAAAAACACCCCTTCAAGGCATAGCTGATGGGTGAATTTAGTTTTGCGCCTCAATGTGGACCATCGAAGAGAGCACAGAAATGCAAGAGATTGCCAAGTCTATCATCCCAGACATCAAGACCTACGCCATTCCGCAAGGCCTTCAGGTTAATGAGGGGCCAGATGCGATAGTAGAGCATCTGAAGCAGCAAATCCCCTTGCTGCTGGGATGAGAAATTCTCTGGCGGATTAAGTAGATGGCTTTGTTTGATACGAAAACGGTGTCACGAGACAAACGTTGAAGGAACACTATAGGTGTATAAAGTGAGGTGGCTTTGTTGGGTATCTAGAGGCTGGCGTCTACCATAAAAAACATAGATAAATGTTGAAACAAGCATAAACCCTTTTGCAAACCCCAGGCCAGGGCTTCTAGACGCAGTTCGGCCCGATGTAGTTGAGGTAACAGTAGAAGTTGGTCCAAAAACTAACGTAGCAGTCGCCTCTTGGTCAGCACCGTCTTCCGGCTTCTTTGTTATCCGTCCACTTTCATACTCACTTGTTAGCAATTGTACTGTCAAATTATCTCCCGGCCTACCTTCGTAGTCTTCAAAATATCAGAGGCAGCTTCACAGTTTCGGAACTCCCAGATGTTAGACGTAATCGCGGTCTTTCCCTCGCAAGAATTTGGCCCATCAATATTGCACACTGAAGCAAGGGAAACGATGGACTCCTGACACCGACAGCTGGTGATGTCTGCTGGCTTCGTATAGGCGGCAGAGCAGGATGTGACAGACTGGCTCGATTGAGCACAACTCTCTACGATAGTCTCGCATGTGTCCCGGCCTATCGTTTTGGTTGCCTCGGGAGCAGACGGAGTTGTGATATCGTCTGGAAGATAGGGGCCGCATGCATCTTGCCAATTGGCGATCTCATCATCCACCGAACTATCATACGAATTTCCCAGGGTGCATTGCCTGAATTCACCCTTGCACCTAAAGCATTGTCAGTATCCTCACGCTATCAACGGTGATATATATACACTTACGCCACATAAGCATCCAGAAGCTCCTGCGTGCAGAAGCAGTCGATAGTTTCTTGCTTGCTCAGATTGCTGCATTTTATAGCAATCGAATTGGCCTTGTCGCAGTTTGGAAATTCTGTAATGTCTCCTACGCAATTGCTGGGTTTTATAGTTGCATAGCACTTGGAGATGCTGGAGAGGATAGTAAGGGCAACGATGGGTCGAATCATTTTGACGCAGGGGTTTTGGGCTGAATCGCAAGCTTCTTGTTATGCTTACAGTTACAGTACCAGCTCTAGTTCTATATGTAGATGAAGTACGGGTTCTTCCGATACAGTAAAAGGTTGGTCGGAGCGAGGCTTGAACCGATCTAGTTACAATTGTCAAGACCCAAGCCATAGCGTCGATAGTTGTGCCTTGCGAGGCGCAACCCAAACCCACCATGATCCAGGACAGCAGGACCGAGTCCTTTCAAGTCCTTTGTGGCTTTAGCAGCGTGGAAACCATCAATAGGCCAGGTGTTGATAGTCTAGATTCATAATGACCTAAATGGAGTGTCGAGCCAATCCCATGAACGGTGTGGCTTTGAGGCTCCCAGACTAATCGCATTCGGCTGAGGTCAACTAAAGTCACGCGGACAAGACAAATGGGCATTCTGCGCCATCTCAGAAGCCAAAATCAGCCTTGTTCAGCTTGTGCGAACGGAGGCATCCAACTCGACGGTATGCCACTAGTTTCGGCAAGTTCCATACCCTTCTCTTTGTTGGCGTTCAGGAAGCCCGCAATGCTTCGGGGCTCACCTTGAGACCTGGGCAGGATGCTGTACAAATATGCTAGGGATGGTCAGGGACCAAAGTTGACGACTTTGGCGCGTTGGTTCACTGATCTACGAAATCTGCCCTTGTCGCCAATTCATTATGACTGGGAAACACCAAGGCTCAGTCCCTCAATCATCCTATGGGTGGCTCAATAGCTGCCTACGATGGCCATCACTCCTGACCTTCACATTCCTTAATCTAGCCTTCCTTACAACCGTCATTTCCCTCACAATCGTGTCGTCAACCAAGGATGGCTTTGTCACAATCCCGTCCCGCAATGAAAGCTCGCCTGACTCTTCGGGCAACCCACAAATCTTCAGCATTTCTTGGGACCTGGGTCTGCTCTGGACGACGTTGCCCAGTTTCGTCTTTTCGCTCTTCGGTGCATACTGGGCCTGGATGGCTGGCGCCATTGCAGAGCGCCAACCCTACGTCGAGCTACGCAAGGAACGCGGCGCTGAAGCCAGATTGTCAATCATGCTCGACTATCGCGTCGTCGCCAGCATTTGGCGTTGGTGGGGAGCCTTTCGAAAGTCGCATTACATGGTTGGAGCAACGACTTTAATGTCTGTGTTGCTCACATACGCTATCGCACCTTTTACTGCTCGGCTATTTGTGCCAGAAGTCGTGGAGTGACCAAGACATCCCCAACCGTGTACAATGAGGTCTTCAATGACAACAACATCAACGCAACCCTCGATTGGCGGCCTGTCCTAGATACCGTTGCGGCCACATTGATCTACCAGGGAAACGGGATTGCCTGGACAGATAATGAGCGTGCTTTCCGCCCGTTTTCTCCTAAGTCAAAACTTGCTGGAGGAGCAGACATTTCTGCAAACACTACAGCATACTCGGCTTATCTCAACTGCGTGTTGGTCAAGGACTATACTTTCACATCTGATGGCGACTCAGTCGAGGTATCCGGAAATGACAGAGGGTGCAGCTTCAAGCAGAGTTTTGGGATCAACAGCTCGCAAAGTACCTACTTCAAAATCACGTCGGAGATTGATTGTTCTTCCAAGGCATATTACAGTCGCTTGCTATTTACAGCAACCACATATTCATCTTCAGCATCCAACAATCTGGACGACATCAGTGTCATCTCCTGTGCGACTGGATATCGCCAGGTTGCAGGAACATTAACAGTCACGCCATCGATTGGTGCCCCTTTCATCTGGTCCTTTACCGAGACGGGCGAGGCGGATACCGGTCGGCCAAAGTTGTGGAGGGTCTTTGAGCGGGACATCCTTGGACCTGTGTCTTTCAATCCTCAGGCCAAGTGGTCAACTTCGGACATGGGCAATTTGATATTGTACTATGCCCAGCGGTCGCAGCCGTCCAAGCCACTGGTATCTGACGTCTTGATGGATGCAGCTTCAAAAGTCTTTACTGCCATATATCTGAACGCAGTTGCAATTCATCGCTTTGATTCACTCTCGGAGCCGGAGACAGATACTGGGACGGCTCTTATCCCTACAACGCGACTATTTGTCGTCCCCTGGGTAGCATATGTCATCATTGCATTTCTCATGGTTATCCTCTGTTCTGTCGTTGCTATTTACATTCATCTTCAGCGCAGCCCATCAATTCTGACCGAGGAGCCCGAAGGCCTACTGTCAATGGCTGGAATTCTGTGTAATAGTGAACTGTTTACTATCGCTTGGAATATCCGCCACGATCCTGCGTTTGATGGTGGAGTGATAGAGATGGGCAAGACACGGCCAGAGGTGAAGGATAGGAGGTGGGGAGCGATGATGTTGAATCCAACAATTGGGTTGTGAGATCAGTTCAAGGTGCTGATATGGGAGCCGCGGAACATCTTTCAAGGTGCTTCTCTCTGTTGTGTACTCTTCCTCCTAGTACGGAATATCAGAAATGAAAGCTTTGTTCATCTTTGATTTGTCTCTTTTGATATTTTACTGGCTGATTCTTACGCGCTTACCCATCATACAAAGAGGAATGAAGGTGGCACAGCTTGTACTGCATTGACGAGGTGACGATATATAACCCAAAGACTTGTGTATGAAAACACAACAGTACTTCTATTCAGCTATATCTAGTGTTCTACGACCTCAGCCAGAACAAAGATCCTCCCTGTCGTGAGCCAGGGAGGCTTCGGGATTGCATCATTACTCGTTCTGGAAAACGTTGATAAGTGTCCCGATATAAGGTTTTATCTCGACCTTGAACTGGTCTCCATGCTTGAGAGTAACCTTTGGAGACTTTGCCATTCCAACTCCTGCAGGTGTACCAGTAATGATTACTGTTCCCGGAAGCAATGTGGTGCTCTGAGATAAGAAGCTCACAACTTTGGGGATAGCGAAAATAAGATCGCTTGTCAAGGGTGTCAGCAATAATTCGCAAGGCATTTATCCAAAGCAGGCGTCTTACTCTACTCCGCAGTCTTGCAAGAGCTCATCATTCTTTAAACCTCGCACTCGAAACTTCGAAGGATTTGGCACTGTGGCGGTGGACACAAGGGTAGGCCCTGAGGGTGTTAGATAGCGCGACACGTTGAATCATGAGGATACTATACCTAGAGGGCAGGATCCATCGAATCCTTTGGAGTATGACCACTGGGACTGGGCAAACTGGCTTGTTCTGCTCGATACGTCGTTACAGGCAGTATACCCCAGCACATAGTTCATGGCATCCGCCTCAGACACGTTCTTTGCAGTCTTGCCGATGACAACGGCCAGTTCAGATTCGTAGTCTCCACAGTCATCCAACTGTGTCAACTTAGGAAGAATGGTTGGCGCTGGCCAAGGATCTCCTACGGCCGTGCTGGGCTTCCTGTGTGACGGTTAATGAGCCGTTTCAGAATCGCAAAAACCGTGCACTTACATAAAGACAGTTGGGATGGTTGGCAAATCAGTGATTCCCACTTCGTCGGCGTGTTGCTTGTACTAGAACATGAAGCCCGTTAGCGCATGTCTTCTGTTAAAGAGCTACCACGCACGTTTAGACCGATGCATCGAACGGTGCCTACTTCACTCGCTGTCAAAGGCGATAAGACTCGTTCAATGATTTCTTTCGCGCCTGTCTTCTCTCCTGGATTTAGGATCGAGTTTCCCGAGAAGACTTCGATGGCGACCTCATCGCCGTTGAAAAGAGCTAGCCCAACATCGACATCTTCGGAGACTGGTTGTCCGATCAAGATGGAGCTCGTATCAGAGCGGGGAACAAAACGGACAAGGCCTAGGAAATGGGTGAGTTGTTACTTTCAGCATCCCTAAAGGCCAGAGATCACATACGTTTGAATTGAGTGGTTGACATGATTGCGAATACAGTTTGGGTTGTAGTAGGTCACCGGGAGTGCTTAAGAGTGGAATATAAACATTTCACTCACTGACTGTCGAGTTTCGGCATTCCAATGTCCGATCGCCCTGCTCGGGGAATTGATTTGCCGATTTTCGACCGAATCCTCCAACAGGTCACTCACGCCCGTCGGAGCCAATCATGGGTATAGAAATACGCAATCTTCTCTAAGCCTTCTTCCCAAAGCAGCAAGTATTGCTAGCGCACACAAGATCGGAACCAATATCTTCCCGTCATACGTACGAGAGTTCATCGTCGATTAGTAAACTAATATCGGAAAGTACGGACGTGATGCTTTGCCTCAAAGGAGATTACAGTAGCTACGCTGGTCACCGAGCATCCGTCGGATAAGCGAAGCGACCAATAGGAAGCAGGTCAGCCGACATCCTCGGCCCCGGACTGGCTTCCGACACCACCGACGATCATTGCCGGGGCCGTCCAACTTACGATGGTCCGATGAGGGGAAGCGTCTCGTATGGATGGAACGGAGGCATTGGATATGATATAATCGTAGCAGATACATGGTTCAACGCTCCACTGTCGTTGGTGATTGATTGTTTATGTATACAGATTATCTTCCTATTGTAGCAACCCATCAACCAGCAATGTCTCCAGGTGCTGAACCGAGCCCGTTCCGGGCACACTTGCCCGATCTCCAGATTGACAGGTTTACCACCATGAAGAAGAAAGATCCCTATGAGTACGCCAAAGCATTCAAGGAGAATGGTGCCCCTCCGTGGCTTCATGGCCTATACTTGCACTGGCGCAAGTTGCTTTCTGAGCCCTTCAAAGGCGTTACCAATGACGGTAGGCACAGTAAGCAGTCTACTCTTATATGTGCATGACTGATCCACTACCAGGACAGGTCCGACCAGATGTCTTCAAGCTGGAGGATCAAGGTATCCCTATTGACGATATCGTCAGTGCAACAAAACTCGCTCTGTCAAAGATGAGTCCAGAGCAGAGAACCCGCTCAACCTATCACATCGACTCTCCAGAATGGCGCACGTGGTCCAATCCCGAGTTTCTGCTAAGTGACAAGGGCGTCAGGCTAGACGAGGTCAATGAGGAATTGCGGACCGCTATCATGCAAGTTCTCAAGACTTCGCTATCCCCCGAAGGCTATGAGAAGGCAGTCTCGGCCATGCGCATCAATGGCTTCTTAGGTGAGCTAGTCGAGGCGCCTGCCATCATGAACGAATTTTCTTACAACTTTGTCTTATTCGGCGTCGAGCCGTCTACCACGGAGCCCTGGGGCTTCTCTTTCTATGGACACCATCTATGCCTAAATGCCTTCTTCTACAAGAAGCAGATCGTTCTATCGCCATGGTTTACGGGCGCTGAACCAAACCTGATCGACGATGGCAAGTTCAACGGGACTCGAATCTTGCAACGGGAGGAAATTCTCGGGCTCCAGCTTATGCAGGGCTTATCACCAGAGACACAATCCCGGGTTCAGGTATACAAGCAGATGAAGGATCCGGCAATGCCACGTGGACGTTGGAATCACGATGATCAGAGGCATCTTTGCGGGGCCTACCGCGACAACCGCGTAGTGCCCTACGAAGGCGTTCTCGTTTCCGAATTATCAACGGCCCAGCAAGACATCGTAACTGAAATCTTGCGGGAATACCTTCTATACTTGCCCCAAAAGGCTCGAGATCTGCAACTGGCTGAGATGAAGCGCTGGTTTCACGAGGCGTACTTTTGTTGGATTGGTGGATTCAAGGACGAGGACCCTTTCTACTATCGCATCCAGAGTCCTGTCGTCATTGTCGAGTTTGATCATCACCACGGGGTGTTCTTGACGAATAAGAAGCCGGCCAAGTTCCACATCCATACACTGCTCAGGACGCCCAATGCTGGAGACTACGGGATGGCACTGAGAAAGCAGATTCCGGGCATGGCTCAGGAATTTCTATGGGAAGGATAAGTGTAGGGACCAGATGACTTTCATGACAAAATAAGGATTAGTTGTATCTATTCAAGGATTTCTCAATGAAAATAACCGAAAAACATTCTAGAACTCTAAATTTCCCTTGTCCGCTCATGGATCTCGAGTTGAAACATGCATTGACCATCCACTCGACATGGCATATAGTTAAGTAATGGCATCTCAACACCCAACAATTTTTAGAGTAACCGGTTTGAAGAGCCAGTATAAGTTTAAAATTAAGTTTGAGCCGTGATGACTCGAGTATGTCGCACTGGTAGGGAGGCCATACCCTTGGCCAACACGTCCAAAGTTCATCAACATATAGTACACGTGTTAAGGTACATCAAGAATCTCATATCGTGCCGTATATCCGTGACTGCCTGATTCAGATTGACTTTATCCACTCTGCTATGATGATTGGCCAAATAACCCAGGATTCTTTGTCCGGATAGGCAAGGTCAACAAGCCGTGACGCGGCTCAACAACCAAGGGGTAAAGCGACCAATCGGAAACCATTGGGCCGTATGAGCTCCGGTGGCGGACTCACGATGACACCTCTGTGTAACACAATGATTCTCTACTACAGCAGGTAGTAGAAGGACGAGTGGAGATCGGCCCTTAGTTCAACGTGCCGTTTCCCCGGTCTGGAGCATGTGGAGGCATTAGCGGGACCCCATGGGGAATGCTCCTGGGGATCGATATATTGCCATGATCTCTTTCTTTGCCTCGTCATTACAAGCTGTCGAACAACAACTCACTGGCTTGAGTATTCAGTCTTTTTCTCGTGTGAGCATCCTACCTCGTGCCCAATATGTCGAAACCCGAAATTGAGGCTCTAGAGCACTATGTAAGTCCTACAGTCTACCTAGGGAAGCCTCATGACATTGGCTTGGCCCACTATGGAGGAGATACACTTACATGTGACTAGAACGATACCGAATCTCTCAGTGAAGAGCACAAACAATATCTTCTTAAGCGCCATGGCACCATCAACCTGGACCCCGTCCCTTACATGAGCGATGCCGACCCCTTGAACTGGCCCAAGTGGAAGGTGAAGCGACTCCATTCCGACTGACGTCAATGCTAATCTGATTGAATTTTTAGAAAATTGTAAACCTTTCCCTAGTCGCCTTCCACGCAATGATGGCCACTTTCACCGCCGCGGCAATCCAATCAGCCTTTGTCGAAATCGCAGAAGACCTCGGAGTAAGCGTGCAGCGAGCGAGCTACCTCACATCTCTTGTCATCGCAATCCTCGGCGGTGCACCGCTTCTTTGGCGCCCGCTCTCACATACCTACGGCCGACGTCCGATCTTCCTACTATCCCTCTTTTGCAGCCTCATCGGCAATATTGGCTGTGCAGTTAGTCCTACGTATGGCACGATGGGCCTCTGCCGGGCGATAACTGCGTTTTTCATTTGCCCTGCCGCAGCTATTGGAACGGCCGTCGTGTCGGAAACATTCTTTCGAAAAGAGAGGGCGCGCTACATGGGTGTTTGGACCACAATGGTGACGCTTGGCGTTCCCGTCGCTCCTCTCATCTTTGGCTTTGTTGCTATGAGGACTGGCTATCGATGGATTTACTGGATTCTTGCTATAGTGAGTGACTGCCGAGCTTCACCGAAGAACATCAACTAATCCCCCCAGACGAATGGTGTTCAGTTCATCCTCCACGGCCTGTTTGGGGCCGAAACCCGATTCGAACCCAGCACTCGATTGCAAGAAAACTCTTCTTTCAGACAACAATACCTCAGCTTCCGTCGCATCGATCCCAAACCGTTGAAGTTGAGGGACTTTTTGCACCCTCTTAGCTTCATCTGGTCTCCCAATGTTATCATCCCAGCTGTTGCACATGCCATGGTATTCCTTTGGGGTAGTGTCATGACGACCTTTGAGATTCCCCAAGTTTTCCCCGAGAAATTTGGGTTCAACACACAGCAAGTTGGCCTGCAGTATATCGGCATTATCATTGGTACAATCCTTGGTGAGCAGATTGGTGGAATCCTGTCCGATAAGTGGATGGGACTACGCGAGCGCAGAGGCAAGCGACCAGAACCGGAATACCGTCTATGGCTGAGTTACATCGGCTACCTGACTGCAGTCTGTGGCGTAGTGGTTTTCTTGGTGCAGCTTGACCGAGCCTCAGAGACATGGGACGCCACCCCTATCGTCGGGGCGGGCATCGCAGCAGCAGGGAATCAGATCGTCACAACCATCATGATCACATATGCTGTGGACTGCTATCATAAGGATGCTGCAGCAGTAGGCGTCTTTATCACATTTATTCGCCAAGTTTGGGGATTTATTGGCCCGTTCTGGTGAGCTTCCAAGGCAACTTCGTGCCTCTTCCCTGACTAATGATGCAAAATAGGATCCCAGAAATGATTGAAAGCCCAGGGTTCAGGCTAAGTGCAGTAATCTCCACGGCCACGATAATAGCAGCAGCGATACTGCCTACGATGTTGTTGCAGTTCAAGGGTCGACATTGGAGACCGCAAGACGCAAAGAACTAGTTCAACCTGTTTTTTATGTCAATCTATTAGATGTCACGTCAAACTTTCTATATGCGAAATTCTCCATCCATAGGCCGCTCATTCAATCACTTGACGTAGGCTATGTTGAATACAGGGAAGGCAATGTTAGTGGGAGGGAATTATGAACCTAGTGATTTACATAGGAGATTGACTTGCCCATTCATCTTTATTTTCATCTTCCTTGCATTTACTATACAAAGGATCGCTTGTAATTTACTAAATTACACACTTTCTGTCCGTGCACACTGGTTGGTCCTATGTTCGCCGTAAACCTTGACGTTTCTTTTATTTACGGCGCTATTGCTACTTTAGTGGTGGCATACTTAGAGACATAATAGCCCCTGCCAGGGACTATATTATTTAATATATTCTCTTTCTCTGCTTCTTAGGGTTATGGTTAGGGTTAGTATTTACTATCTAAGCTATTCTGCCCAGGGGGTTTCTTCTAGCTAAAGATATAGCTTATAAGATAAAGAGAAGAGATTTTTCTAAGAAAGAAAAGTAAAAGAGATATAAGAATAAAAGGGATATAGCTAGAAAGATAGAGATATAGCTAAGAGAAAGGAATATAACTAAGAGAAAGAGATATAGCTAGAAAAGAGATATAGCTAGAAGGGAGATATAGCTAGGAAAGAGATATAAGAGAGATAAGAGATAAGAGATAAGAGATAAAGGCAATAGCCTTAAGAAGACCTTCTAGATATAACAGTCAGGTATTCCTAAGGGATAAACCTAGCTGTATTGGGTTTATATTAGTAGGGGATTAGGCATATAGTCTTAAATGTAGTATAAGTTATATCTAGTAATATGCTTAAAGGTATTAAGTATAACTAAGTTGTATTAATAGCTAAGGTAGCTAGTATATAAGAAAGTATTAATAAGTATATCTATATACTTATTTAACCCTAGGGTTAAACAAAGTTAAATAGACTTTGTTTAACTTATATATTAACTAGCGTTAAATAGATTTTATTTAAGTTATATATCCCTTATTAGGTTTATTAGTTAGAATAATAGGTCCCTCCTCTGGGTTTTACTATATCTAACCGCCTTATTATAATATAGTTATAATATAAGGTCCCCTTTCTATTAGTTTTATCCTTAAGGCTAATTGCTATAGTTATTACTTATTTATAGGTAATTTAGATTTATAAAAATTTCTTATATACTAATATAATATTAAGTTATATTATTAAATTTTTATTATGCCTTAAATTTATAGCTAAATATTATAGAGATATTATAAAGGTAATTAAGAAATTTAGTTTTAATATACCTTATTATTTTACTTATTTTTATATAAATTAATATCCTTATATTATAGCAAAGGGGAAGTATTACTATAGCTTTTATATAGAGAAAAAATATATTTATTATAACTTTAGTAGTATTTTATCTTAAGCTTATAGGTAATCTATTTAGCTAGGGTATTTATAGTATTAACTTATTATAATTACTTAGGTCTGTTAAGAGAAAGATTAGATTAATACGTAAAAGGAATAGGCAGAGGTAGACTTCCTTAAGGCTCTTTCCTATCTGTAATAGCTTTATTATTAAGAGAAATATCTTTATTGTAACGGTGCACCTTAGCCGTCACGCCACAGGGCAAAAGATTGGGCTATAATCGCTATTATAGCAATCATAGTGGTGCTTCAGCTGCCTATAGAGGCTTATAGCGCTGTTACGGGGAACCAAGCCGTAACATTTATAAGAAAATAACTAAGACAATTTATTATAGTTATAAGGATTTAGATATGCTAGAAAAGTTAGAGCATCGCGAGGAAGAGGAGTATTATTTCTCTAAGTTAAGGGCTCTATCTAAGATCTAATTATTAAAGGATTATAATATTATTAACTAAAGTGCTATTCTTAAGTCTACTTTGTTTTTATTTAATATTACTAATAGAAGTTCTTTAAGAGGCGCTATATATTAGTAAGATACTTAGGTAATTCTTATATATTTTCTAAGTCTAAGTAGTCCTTCTATTTAATAAAATATATTATTTTACTATTAATTTTATTTATATTAAGCATAACTTTTATAATATATTTTTCTAATCTATTAACTTCTAGTTCTAGTTTATTTCTAGTTCTAACCTAGATAGTATCTTATATTAATTTAAGTAATAAGATATAAAAGATTAAATATAGCTTAACTTTTTATAATAACTCTAATTTATAATTATATTTTAAGATTTTTTACTTAATTTTATAAGGTTTAATATATTTATAGTTAAGTCTTTTATTTTATTATTTTATTTTTATATTTTTTATTACGAGATAAACTATATCTCTCTCTATAAAGATTAATCCCTTACTTCTTTTCTTATTAATATAAGTTATTATTTTATTCTTAATAAATTTAAGTTTTATTTATATTTCTTTATATAGGTTTTATAGCTAATTATTAGTAAGGATTATTTTAAGGTTAATAATTATATCTCTTATTTATTAATAGGTCTCTAAGGTAAATCTAAAATTAGTATAAGCTAATATAATCTTTATATTTTTACTTATAGCTATATTATAGGCTAGCTATATAGCTAATAGCTTCCTAACCTAATTAGTCTATTTATAGTTAATATAATATTAAAAGTATTATTTTAGGGTCTAATTTATATATTTTATTTATTTATCTATTTCCTTATAATATACTATAAAAAGCTTATAATTAATTCCTAAGTATTTTATAAGGCTTTATTAGAATTTTAAAGTAAATAATAGCCCTTAATTTATAATAATTTTAAGTAATATAGTATATATTTTTATAATATAAAAATAAAAAAGATAAGTAAATTCTTTAGTTATTATTAATTCTCTATAAGGTATAAAATAAGAAAATTTTATAAGTTTATTTATAATAATAAAAATATTATTATAAAAGTTTTTAATAGCTAGTTTTTTTAATAAGGGTAATTTTATAATAAAATCTATATTAATTAAGTCTTATAATTATTTTATAATTAAGAGTAGTTATAATTTTTTATAAGGTTTGTAATATTATACCTTAGTTTTTATATAAAAATTATATTAATTAATAATTTCTAAGATAATCTTTTTTATATAAGAAAAAATAAATATTATCTTAACTTATTTTAACATTTTATTAATTCCTTAATATTTATATAATTAATAATTATATATTTTATATATAGGTTTATAATATAATTTATTTAGGACTTATTATATATTTATTTTTTATTATCTAAGAGTTATATATTATATTGTTAGATAAATTATAAAAATAAATTAAGTTATTTTATTATATAAGTAGTTTTAAGGTTTTTTATTATTTCTAAATATATTAATAAATAATATAATCTTAGGTTTATTTATAATATTCTTTTAAGAAGTTTCCTTAGAAGTATTTATTAATATACCTTACTAGCTTTTTAATGCTTTTATAGTTTTTATTATAAAATTAATTAATAATTTATTTTATATATTTCTTTTCTAAGAAGTAGGTTTATTTCTAGGATACTTAGTTAATTACTTTATAATACTTTTTATAATAAAATATTTGCTTTTATACCCTATATAAGAATTTATAATTATTATAATGCTATTATATAGCTTAGGTTATTTTTTCTAGGTTTCTATAATATATAACTTAGTAGTAATAATAATTAAAGATAATTTAAAATACTTTATTAAAAGTAAAGAGTTTTTTTTTATAAGTTTATAATCTATTTTTTTTATTAATATCTTTATATAGAATTAATAAGGTCTATAATTTATTATCCCTATTTTTTAATAAATATAAGGTACTTTAATAAGGTTATTAGCTTTTATATTTACTTAATAAATTTCTATTTAAGATCTCTTTTTAATATAAAATATAATAATTATTTTTTAGCTTTAATCTTTCTAGTATTTAGGTTAGGTTACTAGGTAATACTATTAGCTCTATTATTTTTTATTTCTTTAATATAAATAATAATATAATTAAATTCTAAAAGATATTTAGTATATTATAATTATTATGTAATAAGTTCGTAGGTTTTTATAAAATAAGTAATATTTTTATAATCTATATAGATCTTAATCTAATATTTACTCTTAAGGAAGTAATATTAAAATTCCTTAAAGGTATTAATAATTATGAGGAGTTCTTAATTATAAATAAGATAATTAAGCTTTATTTTATATAGCTTATAAAAATATAATATAATTAAATATAAAAGTCTTTTATTATTTTATTACTTAATCTAAGCGCTTAATATAAAATCTAAGGTATTTATTTTAAGTTTAATTTATTAAGATAAATTAAATATCTTAAGTATTAGTTTACTTAATATTAATTCTTTAATTATATTAAAAGCTTTCCTTATCTTATCCCTAAATAAATTTCTTTTTATAAGATTAATTAATAATATAATAATCTTCTTAAATTATTAAAAGCGTTTATAATAATAATTAATAAAGCTAAGAAAGGCTTATATTTTTTTAATATTTATTAATTCTTTTTAATCCCTAATTACTAAGACTTTCTTAAGGTTTATATATATTTTATTATATAAGATAATATATCTAAGGAATTTTATTTTTAAGCTATAGAATTTCTTTTTCTTAGGTTTTATTAATAGCTTAATATCCTATAATATTTATAATACCTTATATATATATTTTATATATACTTCTTTATTTCAAAGAAAATAAAGATATTATCTAAGTAATATATAATAAATATATCTATATATTCTTATAATATATTATTAATTATTTTTTAAAATATAATAAATATATTAATAAGTCTAAAAGGTATACTAAGGTATTTAAATAATTTATATTTTATATAAAAAGTAGTTTTTTATTTATATTCTTTTTTAATCTAGATATAGTTATAAGCTCTTTTAAGGTTAAGTATAATAAAATATTTTATTTTAAAAAATTAATCTTTTAGCTTATTAATAAGAGGTAATAATATTTAATCCTTAATTATAATAATATTAAGTATTTTAAAATTAATATAAAATTTAAGCCTTTTATTTTTCTTTAAGATAAATATAATAAGATATCTAATAAATAATTTATTTTTCTTAATATATCTTTTCTATAATATATCTTTAATATATTCTTTTAATATTAATAATTATATTATATTAAGTAAATAAATTTTATTAAAGCTAAGTTATTTCTTATTAATAAACTTAATCTCTAGGTTATAATATATATATATAAATAGACTTATTTTAAGTTTTTTTATAAAGAGCCTTTTATAAAGAGCCTTTTATAAATATAATATTATAATAATATATTCTTAAGTTATTTTTTTTTTTTTTTAATATTTTCTTAATTTACTTATGGTTTTTCTTTAATTAATAGAATTATTATATAATATATATAATTATTTATTAATTTTATTATTTTTATTTATTATAGTATTTATATTATATCCTTTTAGGTAAAGAGATATTTTATATTTATTTTTATTTAATTTCTCTAGTATTTTTAATAAAAGTTTAAGATCTTATATTATATTTAAAGTTATTATTTATTATAAAGGGTATCTTATTATTAAAAGAAAATACTTGATTAATTTTTTAATTAAAATATAAGTTATAGTATTATAACTATAAGTACCTAAGTATAAGATTATAATACTTATTAAGTATAATATTAAATAATATCCCTTAGTATTTTCTTTTAATAAAAACCCTAAGGTAATTAATTTTATAATTAATAACTTTATTATTATAATTAAAAAGGGTTCTTTCTAGGTTAATAATTAAATAAGGTATTTATTTATACCTTTATAGTAGCTTAAGTTTATTTACTATTATTTAGTTAAAGTACTTTTACTTAGCTTTATTATTTACTAAAGTCTTTAATTACTTTTCTTTAACTTATATTTTTAAATACTAGGCTTATTATTTTTTTTCTTTTCTTAATTATATTAGTTTCTTAGTAGTATAATTATTAAATCTTTAAGCTAGTTTTTCTTTCTTATTAAGAAAATATATAATATAATTATATCTATAGTTATTATTATTATATACTTAGTTATTATATATATTATCTTAGCTATATAGTTAGTCTTAATATTTTATTTTTATTTAGCTCTAAGGTTATTTTATTCTTATTAATTAATTACTTTTTATTAGTCCTTAATCTTATACATAGGCTAAATAGCGGGCTACTAACTACATAGCAGATACATAGGGCCATCATGCGTATAGTAACACTTAAAATAGACTAACAAATACAAGCAAGCAACTAAAATAAGGGGACTAAATAGGCAATCATTAGCTATTATATCTTTCCCTAGTTATAAGGTAATATACCCCGCACACCATATTAGTATTATATCGCGGTTAAGTAAACTAGCCCACTCTATAGAGATCGCTTAGAGAGGTCCAAATAACCTATAATATTAATTCGCCCTTAAAGAAAAAAATCTCCTACTATATTATAGGTATTGCCTATAACTAAGCTTCCTATCTTACCTTATTATAAATACCGATAAGTTACTTTATATACAGTAGCAGCCACGGTAAATAAAACCAGCAAGTAGCGGCATTTCCTTAACCCACATAGCCAAAGGCTTATTAGCCTATTACTACCTAATACTTAAACCTACGGCCACATTTAAGCAATCATACACTTTGCCAGCCAAATTAGACATTATTACTATCAAGCTGAGGTGGCAAGCTATAAGGTTATAGGGGCTTATCACCGACTGTTATATATTCGAAAGAGGCCCGAGCATTAATTAATAACCAAATGCCACTCTTTCCGTCGTTACAGCCTAATAGATCTTAGCATTATGGATCACCATATCGATCATTCTTAGCGAGGCTCTGATCGCAACAGTGCGTCCGCGATTACTAATATAATAGTAAGGCTTAGTGCATTAAAGGCATTATTATAAAGAGTAAGAGTAAGGATTATAGAGATAGTATAGAAAAAAGGCTTCTTAGTAAGAGTAAAGAAGAAGATAGTCTTGCAGGAAATAAAAGACTATTAGTATATGTAATTAAATGCATTATACTATAGAGGATTACCTATAGTCTAGGCTTATTATTAGCCCTCTTATAATAAATAAACTTAATAGCTATAGCTAGTATATACTATCTAGTAAAGGGATATTATATAATTATTATTATAATATCTTTCTAATAGAGAGCCTTAAGATACCTATATCCTATAGTTTCCTATATAAAAAGGTCCTTAACTAGTTTAACTTTCTTATAAGAAGATAGCCTAGAACCTTTACCCTTAATAGAGGAAGGCATTTAATTAACCTTATTACTAAAGAGTTCCTCCTAGGAGCTATCTTTAGGTAACTTTTACTTACTATTTACTAGCTTAGTAAGTTATGCTTTAATATAGCATAAGAGCTAATAGTAGCTAGCTAGATTAATATAATACTATTTACTAGGGAAAATAGATATATTAAAGGCTATATTAAATATTAAAATAATATATATATTATATATATTAAGTACTAGCTTACTATTAATATTTAAAGCTTAGTAATTAAAGCATAGTATATAAATATAGTAGTAATACTATTCTATATAAGTATAATTAATAGGTTAAATAGATTAAATAGCTAGCTAGTAGTTTATAATAAATTATACCTAAACTAATAAGGTTTAATATACTTTATATACTTCCTTAGTATTATTTTAATTTATATACTATTTATTAATATTTATATAGAGCTACTAAAACTATTAAATATACTTATAAGTACTGCTTTATAATTTAATATTATAATATTTATATATAAAGAAAATAAAGTTCTATATTATCTTATATCTAAGGTTTTAAATTATTACTTTCTAATTACCTACTTTTATATTAATATAATACCTAGCGTAATAGAAGTTAGTATATACTATAATTATAAAAAGATAGTTTTAATAAGATAGTTTTACATACTATACCCATTTTCTAAAAATACCCATAGTATTAATCTCAGTTTTATTAATATATTTAGGTTTAATAAAGAGGATATTAGCTAACTACACCTAGTATATAATATGCTCTTTAATTAATAGCATTAGCTTCTACTTTACAGCTTACCTCTAGGCCTCTTTAATAGCAAAGCTTTAAAAAAAGGTAACATTGCCTTGGTGTGGATTACACATTGCAGCAGGCCGGCGCGCTATTATTATGGCGGTAGACATTAGGTCAATAAGGGAGAATGGCGGCGATTAACAACACGTCTTAAGTAGATGTAAATTAAGAAGCGAAGGGCGCCGACAGCAGAGACGGCGCTGCCGATTTATAGCACACTGAAGAGGCCGCCATGGCAGCTCAAGTATACCTATTCTAGGCAGCAAGGGATAGATTCATAATAGGTAATAACAGGAAATAAAAAACAGACGCGCCTAGGTGCTAAATTTAGACCACCTATGTTAGTAATAAAAGGGGAAGAAGGAGGGGGGGGCCAAAACTAAACACTCAGACGGGCACATGTCATTCTAGGGCTTATAAAGGGGTCTATGCATAAGCCAGCCCTCGAGGTATATAGTACCTGCCCCGCGACCTCCTATCACTAGACTTCCCGCACTACTCGTGCCTTCTAAAATAGCGACACTTTCCGCCCAAAACAGAGGCAACAGCAGCGTTTTCTTGATTTAAGGAGTAATATGTAAATTAAAGCTACTATCCTTTAAGGACTTTTTTCTACTTTACTAAAAGATATCTAAATTAAAGATTTTAGTCTTCTACTACTACTATAAAGTAACCCTCTCTTAAGATAAAGCTATACTTTATTCTAAGCTCTAAGATAATATTACTACCTAGAGTTTAAACTCTAGATATAAGAAGCTATAAATACCTTAATTTATATAAAGAGGTGCTAGTAATACTACTAATAGTATATTTATCTATTTTTATTATTACTAATATCTTATACTTAGTATTAATTAACTCTCTTTCTAGGAAATATACTAGATTTGATATATAACTAGATAATATACTATAACCTTTAATTATAATATTTTACTATACCTACCTTAATAAGATTACTTACTTTAACCTTTAAAATATATTCCTAGAAAAAAAGAAACAGAGCTAGCTCTTCTAGTTATTTACCTATATAAATCTTATATATTATCCCTAAGTAATTACTAATATAGTCCCTAAGGATATATAAGTAAATCTACTACTAGATCTAGATATTACTAAACTAAAAGAGTAATATATATAACTTAAGTAAGGTAACTATGAAATTAATAACTACCTAGATAAAAAATAGATCTATAAGCTTATTAAAGATATCTATAAGAAGAATATATAGTATAAGAAATAAGTAGTAAAAGAATATTAAAAGTATTATTTTTATAATTACCTTATTTAAAATATTAAAAGATATACTTAAAAGAAAAAAAAAGAAAAATATAAAGAGCTAGTTATTAATCTCTTTATTCCTAAATTGTGACAGTCAGATCTATTCCCAAGGGATAAACCTAGTCGTGCTGGGTTTATATTAGCAGGGGATTAGGCGCATAGCTTAAATAATATATAAGTCACGTCTAATAATATGCTTAAAAGGTAATAAGTATAACTAAGTTATATTAATAGCTAAGGTAATTACTATATAAGAAAGTATAAATAAATATATTTTATATACTTAACTCCGCGGGTAAAGTTAATTATAATAAGGCGCGATATTATTCTAAGACTAAAGTAGTCTAGGAATAATATTAGCCCTAGATATATTAGTCCTAATATAATTAGCATATAAGGGTTAGGTTTTATAGAGACTATATAATATAGCTATAAGGGTTATAATATAATATCTCCTCTCTATTAGGCCTTATCCTTAAGACCTATATACCCTTGCTTCTCTATTTCTAGCTTAGTATATTCTAACTTAGACCCTTTATTATTATATTACGCAATATCTAACTATATCGCTAAATAGCCTTCCCATAAGGACAAAGAGATTAACGCTCTTACCCTTTCTATCGAGTTTGCTAACAAGGAGGCCAATATGCCCTATACTTATTACTTTCATTTAGGCAAAAAGTGCCTAATATCTATAGATTCTACTCACTATAGTAAGTATATTTATAGCAAGAAGTCTTATAATAATACCCATATAGTAATATCTTATATATTTAATTATTTTTTTATTATGCCTTTTATTTCTAATATTTAGTACTTTATAATTATTACCCTAATAAAATAAGAGAGAAAATTAAAGTAAAATAAAAATAAAGCAAGTAATACTCTTTTAATACTTTACGAGGAGATAATAGAGCTCTAATCTTATCTAGCTATAGTAGCTAGTTATTTATTATATATTTATAAGGTTTAGAACCGCGTAAAAGAAAGGCATTTTAAAGTAACTTATTAAGGCCTTTAAGAGGTTAAGTAAGAAGATAACTTACTATCTATACTAGATACTTATAAAGGTATAGTAATGCGAGACCTTTAAGTAGATTATATCCCTAATAATATTAATTAGGCGTCCCTTGGTTTAGGTAATGACTTTCTTAATACTTCGCCTTCATTTAATCCCGGTATTATTAGTAGAAGTTCTATAAAAGGTATTACGTGCCTATAAGGTATTTTAGTAATTCCTATATATTTTCTAAGTCTAAGTAATCCTTTTATTTAATAAAATATATTATTTTGCTATTAATTTTATTTATATTAAGGATAGCTTTTATAATATATTCTTTTAGGCTATTTACTTTAGCTTCTAGTTTATTATTAGTCTTAACTTAAATAATATTTTATATTAACTTAAGTAGTAAGATATAAAAGATTAAATAAAGCTTAACCTTAGGAGATAAATCTAATTTATAATTATTTTCTAAAATTTTCTTCTTAATTTTATAAGGTTTAATATATTTATAGTTAAGTTTTTTATTTTATTACTTTATTTTAATATTTTTTATTATAAAATAAATTATATCTCCCTTTAAGAGAATTAATCCCTTAATTCTTTTCTTATTAATATAATTTATTATTTTATTCCTAATAAATTTAAGTTTTATCTTTATTTCTTTATATAGGTTTTATAATTAATTACTAATAAGGATTACTTTAAGGTTAATAATTATATTTCTTATTTATTAATATATATTTAGTATAAATCTAAAGTTAATATAAGCTAATATAATCTTTATGCTTTTATTTATAGCTATATTATAAGCTAGCTATATAGCTAATAGCTTTTTAACCTAATTAATTTATTTATAATTAATATAATATTAAAGGTATTATTCTAGTATTTAGTTTATATATTTAGTCTATCTATCTATCTCCTTATAGTATACTATAAAGAGCTTATAGTTAATCCCTAAATATCTAGTAAGACTTTGCTAAAATTTTAAAGCAAAAGGTAATCCTTAATCTATAATAATCTTAAGTAATATACTATATATCTTAGTAATATAAAAATAGAAAAAGTAGGTAAATTCTTTAGCTATTATTAACTCTCTATAGGGTATAAAATAGGAAAATTTTATAAGTCTATTTATAATAATAAGAATACTATTATAAAAGTTTCTAATAACTAATTCTTTAGATAGGGGTAGTTTTATAATAAAGTCTATAATAATTAAATCCCATAGTTATTATATAATAGGGAGTAGTTATAGTTTACTATAGGGTTTATAGCATTATGCCTTAGTCTTTACGCAGAGGTTATATTAGTTAATAACTATTGAGATAGCCTCCTTTATTCTAGGAAATATAAATATCATTTTAACTCATTTTAGGGTTTTATTAATCCCTTAGTATCTATATAGCAGGTATTTATATATTTCTTATATGAGGTTATATTATAGGTTATCTAAGACTTATTATTTATTTATTTTTTTATTATCTAAGAGTTATTTATTATATTTTTAGATTTACTTTAAGAGTAAATTGCCTTATTTTACTATATAGGTTACTCTAATAATTTAGTGTAAGGTTCCTATAATCCTACTTTATTTATAGGTAATAGATTTTATATTCTAGTTATATTCTTTATAGTATTATATTATACCTTAGATTTCTTCTTTAAATAAGTAATTATTATAGATTTGGTTTATAGCATTAAATATTAGTCTATAGTCTCCATTATAAAGAAATTAGTTATAGTAATAACTAAATATCTTCTTAAAAACTTTATTAGGGATAATAATTCTCCTATTAAACATAAGGAGTCTATCTTTATAGTAATTATATCCTTATATATAATTAATAAAATTAATAATTTATTTTCTATAACTCCTAATAAGTATAAGATATTCTAATAAGGATACTAATTTCTATATTTTCCTAATATATTTTTACTTAAGGTATCTTTTTAGTATAAAATATAATAATTATTCTTTAGTTTTAACTTTCCTAATATCTAAGTTAGCTTATTAACTAATAATATTAACCCTATTATTCTCTATTCTTTTAATATAAATAATAATATAATTAAATTCTAAAAGGTATTTAGTATATTATAGTTATTATCTACTAAGTTCTTAGGTTTTTATAAAATAAGTAATATTTTTATAACCTATATATACCTTAATTTAATAAATACTTCTAAGGAGGTAATATTAAAATTCCTTAAAAGTATTAATAATTATAAGGAATTCTTTATTATAAATAAGATAATTAAGTTTTACTCTATATAACTTATAGGAATAAAATATAATTAAGTATAAGAGTCCTTTATTATCTTATTATCTAATCTAGGCGCCTAGTGCGAAATTAAAGATATCTATCTTAAGTTTAATTTAATAAGATAGGTTAAATATCTTAAGTACTAGTTCACTTAGAATAAATTCCTTAATTATATAGAAGGCTTCTTATACCTTATCTCTAAATATAAATATCTTATCTTTCTTTATAAAATCAATTAATAATACTATAGTCTTCCTAAATTATTTAAGGAATCTATAGTAATAATTAATAAAACTAAGGAAGGCTTATATTTCCTTAATATTAGTTAGTTCTTTTTATTTTTTAACTACTAAGACCTTTTTAGGGTCTATATATATCTTATTATAAGAAATAATATATCTAAGGAATTCTACTTCTAAGGTATAAAACTTACTTTTCTTAGGTTCTATTAGTAAGTTAGTATCTTATAGTACCTTATAGATATATTCTATATATTCTTTTTCTATTTTAGAGAAAATAAAGATATTATCTAGGTAATATATAATAAATATATCTAGATATTCTTATAGTATATTCTTAATTATTTATTAAAATATAATAGGTATATTAATAAGTCTAAAAGGCATAATAAGTTACTTAAATAGTCTATACTTAGTATAAAAAGTAGTTTTCTATTTATATCTTTCTTTAATCTAAATAAGATTATAGGCTCCTTTAAGGTTAAATACTATAAAATACTTTATTCTAAAAAGTCAATCCTTTAACTTACTAATAAGAGGTAGCGATATATAATCTTTAATTATAATAATATTAAGTATTCTAAAGTCAATATAGAGATAGAGCTTTCTATTCTTCTTTAAGATAAATATAATAAGGTATTTAATAAATAACTTATTTTCCCTAATATATCCTTTCTATAGCATTTCTTTAATATATTCCTTTAATACTAATAATTACACTATATTAAGTAAGTAGAGTTTACTAAAGCTAGGTTACTTTTTATTAATAAATTTAATTTCTAAGTTATAATATATATATAGTAATAAGCCTATCTTAAGTTCTTCCGCAAAGAGTTTTTTATAAATATAATATTATAGTAAAATATCCTTAAGTTATTTATTTTCTAATACTTTTTTAATTTACTTAAGGTTTTCTTCTAATTAATAGAGTTATTTTATAATATATATAATTATTTACTAATTCTATTATTTCTATCTATTATAGTATTTATATTATATCCCTTTAGGTAAAGAGGTATCTTATATTTACCCCTTCTTAACTTCTCTAGTATCTTTAATAAAAATTTAAAATCTTATATTATTTCTTAAGTTATTATTTAAGATAAAAGGTATCTTATTATTAAAAGAGAGTACCTAGCTAGTTCTCTAATTAATTTATAGGTTAAATTAATATAACTATAAGTACCTAAGTATTAGGTTATAGCTTTTTATAGGTATAATATTAAATAAGATTTCTTAATTCTTTTCTTTAATAAAAACTTTAAGGTAATTAATCTTATTATTAATAACTTTATTATTATAATTAAATTATTTCCCTTTAAGGTTAATTATTATATAAGGCTTTGCCTTATATCTCTATAATAACTTAAGCTTATTTATTATCCTTAGGTCAAAAAGATTCTACTTAGCTCTATTATCTACTAAAGCGCATAGCTATTCTCCCCTGACTTATACTAGTATTTTAAAATATCTTAGGTTAATACCTCCTCTTATAGTATATAAGGCCCTTTATAGTATCGTGGGTTATTTTTCTGCCTATGGCCCTTTTATAGGTAGGCTTTTTAGTTTTTTAATATTATATAGCTAATATAGTTATACTTATATTCGCTATTATTATATGCTTTATAGTCATAGGTATTATCTTAGCTATATAGCTAGTCTTAGTATTATTATTCTTATTCCTATCTAGGGTTCTCTTTGTCTTTTAATTACTTTAGTAGTTCCTAATCTTTTAGTCTTTCTTATTCTTCCTAGTCGACTTACTTCTGCTAGTCCTCGACCTTATAGATAGTTTATTTACGCTTCTAGATAGCTCGGTATAGATCTTCGTGGTATTATATATATATGATATTAATAGCATTATACTAATAAAATACCTAATAGCCTTTTATTTCATATTATATATAGGGTCTATTATTAGGTTACGCTAGTAAGGCAATAAGGAAATAGTCTTATTCTTATTTCTCTTTTTAATATTCTTTGTATTAATAATATTAATAAGATATCTAGGAAATACTAGGATATTCTTAGTGTATAAGGTATATTTATATATTATCTTATAGGTTAAATAGTAATTCTTAGTATTATAGGTTTTTAGCCAATTCCCTATAATAGGCTTAGATATAGATTTCTTATTTATATATAATATCTATATATTCCTATGTAATCTAGATATACCTTTCCTATAGGCTATTCTAATATTAGTTACCATTTTTATTATATAGCTATAGGTAGTTTTCTTTTATTTATAATTCTTTATTACTTTTTTATTACTTCTATTATTAAGAATATTCCTATTATAGTTCCTTTTATAGTTTCTTAGCTTTATATTTAAACTTTATTTAATTAATATTAGCGCTACTTACTTTTATACTTTAATCTATTTATTATAGTTTATTATAGTAATCTTACTATTATTACTCATAGGCTTTATTATATTCTTATAATACTTTAATCTAATATTATAGGCATAGGTTATAATTATATTATGCGGGGTCGCCCTACTAATAGTCCCTTCGGTGCATAATAAAGGGCATAAAAAGCTATTTATTATTATAACCTATAACCTATTTTTTATAAATAAACCCTTCTGCTATAGCTTCTTTAAAGTCTACTTATTAGGCTAATATTAAGGGTTCTTATTATTTTTATCTTATTAATATTACTTTATCCTTCTATTTAAGCTTCTTAGTAACTATAATAATAACTTTTTTATTATTTATTATATCTAATATAGGGTTTTCTTATTTTATTAGTTCTAGGAGTAATTATTATTATATCTCTTTAGTTTCTCTTAATTACTTTTTAGAATATCTTACCTAGCTATAAATTAATTTTTTATCTAATTTATATTTAAGGTTATCTTTACTTTTCTTTATTAATATATTATAATTACTTTATAATATTATAATAAGTTTAATTATTTAGATTACTATTTAGGTTTTATTATCTTCCTATTAGACCTAGTAGGTTATATTTATATATTTTTTACTTTCTAGGAGGGATTATTATTAATTTAATTAATATCTCTTTTCTTTAATATTATATTATTTTTTAAAGTAAACCCTCTTAATATAGTTTATTTTACTATAATAGTAATATTTAAGACCTTAGTAGTCTTATTTACCTTTCTATATAGCCCTAAGTACTATAAGGCTAGCTTTAATACTATAAGAGGTATTATTACTTTTTTTCTTACCTTAGTTAGTATTAAAGCATAGTTTATTAATTTTATTATTATTAAACTTAAGGTTTTAGAGTTTCTTTTAAGAGAATTATTAGTTATTAATCTTAATTATTTATCTAATATAATTAACTAAGTTATTTAGTTAGTTTTCTTTATAGAGTTTAGCTTATATTTCTTTCTTAAGTCTATTAAAAAAGAGGGATATTAAGGGTTCTTAATTCTAGTTAAGCTTTAAGGTAAATTAAAGGTATTTTATTTTATATTCTAAGGTAAATTAAGTCTATTAGAGTGCCTTAATTTCTCTTTTAGCTTATACCTTTTTATTAATAATTTTAAAGGCTTATTAGAATATTACTTTAAAAGCCTTATAATCTAAGTAGAGGTAATAGGTATAAGGTAAATATTAACTAGCTAGAACCATAAGGTATTCCCTTATAATAGGCTTAAACTATATAGCGACGTAGCCCTTAAGTCTTCCTATAGCGTATTAGACCTTATTAGTAGCTAGAGTAAACTATATTAAATAGTATATTATAAATACCCTTAGCTAGGTAAGGAACATAGGTAGCTTATAGGCTATTTTATTAAAGGGTTCTAAGGGGTTTAGCTTTAGGATTTCTCCTATATCTCTTTTATTTATAGTAATAGCCGCTATATTACTAATATTCTAGATATTATCTAAGTAGGTTATATTCTAAATGCGCTAGGTTTTATTAAACCTTTTAATAAGGTCGCGTATATTATCTATTTTAGCGCTTATAGCAATAATCTAGGCTTAGAGTTATTTATTTTTATTATTATCTGAGCTATCTCTATTTTCTATTTCTTTATTAATTAGGGCAGCTTAGATAGGTATAGGTAGATAGTTAATAAGTAGAACCTATTAGTAGTTATTTATAGGAATTACCTAAGTAGCTATTATATTTAATATTATTTAAGATAACGCGAGTAATCTACTAAATAAGAGCTATTAATATATAATAATTAGATCTATTCCTAAGGGATAAACCTAGTTATATTAGGTTTATATTAGCAGGGGATTAGGCATATAGCTTAAATAGTATATAAGTTATATCTAATAATATACTTAAAAGGTAATAAATATAACTAAGTTATATTAATAGCTAAGGTAATTATTATATAAGAAAGTATAGATAAATGTATTTTATATATTTGACTCTGCGGGTAAAGTTAATTATAAGAAGGCGCGACGTCATTCTAGGACCGAAGCGGTCTAGGAACGATATTAGCCCTAGATATGTTAGTCCTAACGTGATTGGCGTGTGGGGGTCGGGTTTTATAGAGACCACGTGATGTAGCCGTAAGGGTCGTAATATAAATATATAAGATTAATAAAGCTTTTCTACTACTAATCTAATAATTTAAGTAAAAACTAAATTTTCTAGCTTAAGATTAAAGCTATTAATCTTATAGTAACTCTGTATAATAAGAGAGAGATAATTAAGTATAATTATATCTACTAAAGGATTAATAGCTACCTACCTATTAATACAGAGCCTCTTAAAATAAAATACAAAACATTATATAGCCTTACCAGGTTCTCTTTACTTATATATATAGTATAATACTTTAATTATATTAGTAATAAATAACTCTATTAAGAAGAATATACTTTTATATATTACTACCTAACTATTATAAATAACTATTTTAATAATATTTATCTAATTAGATATAAGCAGACTAAGCAAAGCAGTAAAAAGATATAATATAAGCACCCTAAGTATCGCAATATTAAACTAAAATATATTAATCACTTCTACTACTATATATAAGAAGTTTATAATATTACTCTTTAGATATCTAAGCAAATCTAGCAAAGGCAATAGCGCAAGGCAAAACAACAACACATAGCCAAGGGAAATTGCTAGAATTAATTAGAGCATACATAGTCTCAAAGAGTAGCCTTATTCCCTTTCTTCATCCAGACAGGATGGCTTCTACATGTCGGGGGCAGGGAGGAGGCCCGATACATGTAGGCGATATTAGAGTTTATTACCCTTGCGAGGGCTTAGTATTACTAGAGAGAGTCAATCCCTAGCAATAGACATCATTTAACCACAAGCTATAATTAACTCATTAGACAGCTATTCAGTGCTCCCCATTGGTCGTTACTATCGTAGGCGCTCAGATAGTTTCTCGTCTTCCGTATTCGGTTTACTATTCTCTATTTCCTGAAGCGCCCTATCCATAGGTGTAACGGTGCACCTTAGCCGTTACGCCACAGGGCAAAAGATTGGGCTATAATCGCTATTGTAGCAATCATAGTGGTGCTTCAGCTGCCTATATAGAGGCTTATAGCGCCGTTACGGGTAACCAAGCCGTAACAATAGGAGCCTTTACCAGAAAGTGCTTAGAGCCTTTACTAGTAATTTCCCTTTTTCTCGACTTACTAGTAAATGCTCATCATATTTTCTAGTAAAGGTATTTCCTCCTAACCAGTAAAACCGCGCTCTATCCCACTACGAGGTTTTATTGGCCAACTAAAAATAGTAGCTCTTGTCACAAGCTTATGAGATCAGCAAGGCTCTACATAACTAACTACGTGCCGAGGATAACATACGACTGGTTTGGCAGGAGGTTTTACTTGCTTAGCGTCGGGAAGTATGCCACTAAAAACCTCGTTTGTTACTGTTTATCCCCGCGTTCCCCCACCCGTGGCCTCAATCATCTTGTGGCAGTCCCTTTTGTTCAAATTTTCCTTTCTATAATATATCGTTGCAGCAGCCCATGATGATCGGTCGCAGTCGCACTGCTATCAGCACTACAGTCCTGATCATGGACTCGCAGCTTTTACAAGCAACACGCTCCGCGCGATGGCCTACATCAAGAATGTTAGGTCGCAGCCGTCTCAGGGCCTGGTACGGTTGACAGGTCGAAGCTGCCAGCCGCGATGACTAGCCGTGATGGCTTTTTGTACGTCGTCCTGAGATCACGACAAAGTCTCGTAATCGATGATGGTATTTTCATACGAACGTGTGTATTGGAAGTAGAAACGTTCTTTATCGCCTCAATATCGCCTGGCGACTACGCCCTTTAGACTAATTATTTGGTTTCCCCTTAGTTCAAGTGATGCTTCAATCCAATGGTTCGTTCCTGGGCATGACATTTTGGTATGCCCCACTACCCATCTTTTCCAGTCTACACCCAGGCCCGCCAGCGAATTCCCAACAGCTCGCAAACCGCCAGCAGCGCACGCTTCAAGAACGAGGAAGCCTTACACGAGCGGCCCACAGCCCGCGAATACCACGCTAATATTAACGGTGACGGTCCCGACAGCTCGCACCAACTTCTGCTAGCCCGCTTGCGTTCTCTTATTTCGCGCCTAGAGTAATATAACTCCTTTTCGAACGCCAGATAAACAATAAGGAGGGAACGAAAATTAAATTGATTGTACATTTAGCGACTGCCATAGTGACTGCAATCGCAGAATGACCAGGAGTTTAAGAACTAGAACCTATTTGTCGATACTATAATCAGAGACGACCCTTCGGCCCTTAGGCGGCGCTGTTTCGCGCGTCAAACTTACACTCAACAGTTCGATCTATCTTTAAATTTTTCATCTTGAGAACTTAGACTCGAGGAGGTTGCAGATCAAAGCCAGAGCGCTTTCCAACATCGATCTCAGCATAGTTCGATAACAGTACTCTCAGATCTAGGTGATCCCCTATCGTCGTCAGCATGTCAATCGCTCGGCCGACAAACCACGCCGCAGCCTGCAGCAATGTATTCTCATGCGAGACTAAACCAGGTCCTTCAATTGCAATGCTTGCAGAAGGCTTAGTTATAGATAGCATAATAACTCTTTTTAGAGATAATATAGAAAATATATATGATCTTTAGGTACCTATAGTGTAAAAGTCTATACTGTTATTTATTATAGCATTTAATAACCTGCATATTATTTAAGAAACTTTATAATTTAATAAAAAAGGCTAATAGTATAAATATATTATACTTAAGAATTACCTTAGTTTAGCTTATATAACTTATAAATTATTTAGAGAGCTAGGTAAGATATGACTGCTAAAGTTGTAAGATTTTCCTAAAGAGAAGAGCTGACAGCATCGCGACGGACATGTTTGCCAGTATCTGACAAGAGACCCTAGCCCAAAGATCACTTATCTATTAGCTACAATCTCGGTGGAAGAAAATCATATGTTCCTCGATAACGCGAGTATTTATATATAAAACCCAATTCTATATGACAATTAAAGATGGAACGGGAATTGGGTTAATTGTAACGGCTGAAGGCTTAAGGTGGAGAATTACGGGACGCTGGAACCAGGAACCTGGTTCTGGGTACTGTAAACAGAGACGAGCCCTCTGGCGTCTAGGAAAGCGCCTGTTTTTTGCGTTGGACCTATTTCGACACTCGACCTATTTTTAATTTTCATCCCTCTAACTCTCAAGATTTGAGCGCGAGCATGATGAGAATAAAAACCCAGAGAATTGTCCAAGGTTGGTCTCGGCACGATTTGGCATGTTCATCAGTCACAGTACTCTTGCACCTTGGTGACCTCTTTCTATCAGCGCCAACATGTCAATCAACCAGTCCACAAATTACGCAGCAGCCACTGGCAATGAGTTCTTATGTGAGATTAACCCGGGCCCTTTAATTACAATGCTTACAGAGGGCTTAGTTATAGATAACATAAAGGTTTAATTTAGAGATAACCTAGAGAAAATCTATAACCTCTAGATATTAATAGTATAAAAGTATATACTACTATTTATAATAGCCTATAATAACCCTTATATTATTAAGGTCCTTTATGATCTAGTAGAAGACTTTAAGAATATAGATATATTTAATTTTAAGATTTACCTTGGTTCTATTAGCGTGATTAATAGATTCCTTATAGAGCTAGATAAGGTCTAACTACTGAGCTAGTAAGGTTATTCTTAGAAAGAGGGCCGATAGTATTATGACGGATATGTATATTAATACTCTCAGCTCGCTCGTAAATAAGACTACTGCTCGGCGTTAGGCATTTTGGTTTCGCTATCTTTATAAGCGGCGGATATACATGGCGAGGTCAGCGCCGATCCTTATTATCTTTTATACAGAAAAAGCAAAATATATTATATAAGTCCCTTTCCCTAACCTTTTTAGGAGCTTTAGCGGCTACTAATTTACACATAGTAAGACGGAATCTAAAAGTATCCAATAGGAATTTACACGCGCTTGCCGCTGAAGTGTACTATCGTTGCCCTCCGGAGGTAGTTTAGGCCGCAGAGTATATAATGCAGGTAGGGGAATCCAATAGAGGGATTAGCGCCGAAGCAAAGTAGGTACATATAGAAAAGCTAAGGTATATACTACACTAATGAGAAATATCATTAGCTATAATATCTATCTACTATAGTATTTATATACTATAGTATCTGCGTACTATCATGTTTGTATACTATAGTATCTGCCTTCTATAATATTTGCATACTATAATATCATACTTACTATATAAAACTACTTATATCTTGCTTCTAGAGTATATAAGATACCATAGTAGGTAAGAAACCATGGTTAGTTACCATAGTAGATAGGATACCATAGTAAGTTAGTTACCGTAGTAGTAGGCAAGACGCCGTGACTAATCCTATTAAGTATCCTATCCTCGTTTAAAGTAGAGCAAGGTATTAGACCTTAGATCCTATACTCTAGCGCCAGTCCCTTTTATAGCTATATCTAAGTGCTTATCTCGTCGTAAGTATGAATTTAATATTACTTCGCTACCGGTATTCTCGAGATACTGCTCATTATAGTAGAGGCTTCAAGCTTCTACCATCGCGCCCATTGCCAGCACCTTTTAATAGGTGCTCCGCCTTAACTCTATTTAATTAACATACTTATTTATATTACTCTAGATTTATCTACCTAAACAGCAGATAACAGCCCTTTCTCCCTATTAAATCAAGCCACAGATTTTAAGTAGTAGCTGGGAACTACCTTATAGAAAAATAAAGAAACTCGCTCACTAATATCCGCCATATAAGACTCTATAAGCGTAGTAGGGCAAGTAACTGACCTCTACATTCCTTGACGGCCTAGGTGCTAAATGCGAGCGCCGCATCAAAGCTAGTTAGATAGCAAGAAGAGTTTTTCAACTTAAATTTAATTAGAGTCAAAGTAAATCGCTAGATTAAGTAACCTAACTTACGTCAATTAGTAATAGAATAATTTGCTTCTCGTCCGTAAACTACTAGCCTAAATTTAATTCACCTATATTTAGCACCCTTAGCGCTAAGTTTAGGAGGACCGGGAGGTTAATAGGATCAGTAAGTAACCAGTACCCTCCCCCAAGCACGCCAATAGATAAACTATAGCGAGGAGATACTATTATCCTCCTCAGGCAAAAGTTTATAAGAAATTACACCCCTCGCTCACTTTGCAACGTAATATTACTAGTATCGCACATCTAGAGTAACAATCCTATGCCAGGAAGGAAAAGTTACTAGTAATATCATACTCTGCAGTAAGTATCCCTTACTTACTCTCTTAAATTTTAACGTCCGCTAGATAACTAGTAACATATTATTACTAATATCGCGCATAAGGTTCTCTTAATACCTAATCACGTAGATTCATAACATAAAGTCAGAATATTACTAGCTTTATAGGTTTTCAGGTATACATATTATGCCTTTACTAGCACGAAGCGGCTATAGCAGGCACCCTAAACATTTAGGAGACTACTAAATTCGTCTAATAAGGTATTTTAGATATAGTAGCGGTAACTATTACTAGCTCTTTATAACATATAGATAATATATTTACTATTTAGATTGCCGGGCCTTATTATATTAAGAGCGTAAAGCTTCATTAAAATCAATTTTAATTTATATTCATTCCTCTCTAGGCTCTAACAATGGGTTCCTTATCAGCGTTAACGACTATGTTCTGCCATAGCTCCTATCCTTTTTACTGAACTTTGGTTATTCTTATGATATATAATATCCATGGCTATTATAAGCATAGGCAATAAGAAGGTTTTATTCTATTATACTCTATTAGTTATAGTAAGTATAAGATATTAAGAATACTAACTTTTTCCTTATTAGATAGCAATAAGGCTTTATTAATAGACTTAAATTTATACTTTATGCCCTTATAATATATATATATATATACTTTAGCGTTATAAATATAATAAATAATAAGGCTATTATTTATAAGTATATTTTATTTCTTCCTGAAGTTCTTATTACTTTGGTTTCTCTTCCTTATGCGTATACTCTTAATGACTGCCATTATGGTTACGGAGAAGGGAAACTAGCATAGTACTTAGCTAGAAATAGGATATACATATGTATTTACCCTTCTCTAATCCATTTCCAGCAAGCGCAGGGGTGCTGTTTTTGCTTGTTCGTTTTGTGTATTAAGGAAGCTATTTTTGGCCCCCCTGCGATCATGCTATGTTATGTTATATTGTGTTATATTATGTTATGTATATTTTTCGTCTGGGTGGCTATAATGAAGCTAAATCACCTACTGGAGCAAAAGACATGCTAAGCTAGCTAGGTACAGGGAACCCCGCTTCCTTTACCATCCAGTATACCAAGGCACAAAAGGCGCTATATTTTCTCAAGCCTGTCGCCTGTCAGCAGGTTCAGGGGCATACAATAACATGTCAAAAGTCTATGTCCACCCCCCTTAGAATTTTAAGCGCTATTTATCCCCTATAAGCCCACTATAAGGAAAATTCCTAAATTGAATTTTCTTTAAATTTTATCTAAGCTTTAATTGTTTTTTTAATAATCTATAAAAGATATATATATTAATTTTTATAAAGATCTATTTATATTATTTTTCTTTTTTTACTAGCTATTTTCCTTTATAAATTATAATTATTTAAAAACATAGTAAAATCGTGATTTAAGGTGGGAAATTTATAAGTAGACACAGACTTTTAACATATTACTATACTATTAACTTTTTCCACTAACTAGAATTCTCTTATATATTACTATATCTACTAATGCAGTCTATAATCTCTAGTAACTAAGTTATAGCTCATAATTATATATTATGGCGGCAAGGAAAAACCTCAGAAAGGGATCAGAGGCTAACAGTATGGCTTACCTTTAAAGGAGAAAAACCTATTATAATTAGCGTTATTAATTAGGAGGATATTACTACTAATACTATAGGCACTATCCTCTAATATCTAAGGCATTCTAGTTCTAAGGTACTACTATTAGATCTAATAAAGGTATTATTAAAAAAGGCTAACTCTCTAAATTCTTTCTCTAAAAACTACTATTAGGGAGCTAATAGCATCCCCGTAGTTTTATATAGTCGCTTGGCCCATAGAAAATCCCACTCCTAGTATCGCACTAACAGTGCGTGCTAAGAAAGAATTTTTATAGGGGAGAGTTAGGAGTTAAATCTAACTAAGGATAAGAAAGCTATCTAGGGTAGTTCTACGTACCCTGATAAGATGTTTTACGTTAACTAGACGGTAATCTTATTGCTTATCGGAACTTCAGACTTTTCTTACTTAAACTTTCCGTGGAAGCTAGGCGATAAATAAACGATAAGTATCACATTTTCCATACACTCCTATTTAGAATCTGATTAAGAAGACGTAGGATCTACGTAATATCCTATATTTTCTACTACTAAGCATATTTAGCAGTAGACTTATATGGGAAATTAAACCTGCTTTACTAGTTAGCGTTTTCGAAATAATCACCGATGCTAGTATAGATAAGGGTCTCATAAAATAAATTACTGGTGTGAGTGCTCTAGTTATGGCACCCACGATATATATGGTTTTATCCTTAATGAAGTATAAAGGTATCTCCTACGGAAGACGCATAATAACGGTTAACATTAAGGTCCTTCCTTTTAAAGATCTCTGATTTTATAATTCGAATTAGTCCTAAATAATTTATAGCTTAATTATAGTAGTGTTACTAATAAAAGCAGATATTAAATTAGTTATATCGGTAATACCTCAATACCTTAATAGATCTAAACCCATAGGCTACCACTTAGAACTATGTGAAGTTAAGTAGCGATTCAGTAATTACAAACAACAAGGAACTTCTAATAGATATGCTCTTTCTCCTCTGCCTTAGGAATCCTAACCATTATCGCTATAATCAAGGCGCCAATAAGCGCAGAGGCTAGCCTAAACCACTAAATCGCCTTAATACCCTTTAGCCTAATCTCATCATTTAGTAAGATTTCTACCCTTAATCTAATTACCTAACTAATACTTATCATAATAGCTACTATAAGATTTTATACTATAACTAGTAGGCTACTCGCCGCGCCCTAGTAGCTCCTAGGAATACTGCTCGTAATGAAGATGGCTGCTGCTATAAAGCTCATATCTAGACCGAACGTGGCGAGAATGAAGCTAGGCAGGGAGAGAGCCTAATAGCTTATAGATAGGGTTTAGGGTAAGAAAAATGCGGGGCTAAGCGCGAAGGCGATCATGCTAGCAGTGAAGATAATATGCATAGGCATGATATAGAGCGTCTTAGAGATAATATAGGCGGCGAGAATTCCAACGATACCGTTAGGAAGGATATAAAGGGTCGTGGTTAGAGGTGAAGCGTTCTAATATCGCTACTAAAATTAAATAGCATAGAATTGCCAAGCGCCGCCTTTAAGTAATTATTAGTTAATTATAACTGGATAATTCTAATGGATAAAAAATACTCACTATAAGCGCCGAGGCCCAGGAAGTAAGAAATAAGAAGAGGGCCGAATCCTTAAGTCTTCCAGAGGTTATTAGGTATAAGTAGGCGCGCTACCTAGTTCTCGATAAAGTAAAAAGCTATAAGTATGAAGAATCCAATAATAATAGCGGAATACATATAGGGACTCTAGTCGGCCAGAGTACCCTAGGTTAGTCCAAAGATGATAAGAGTGGTGCTAATGGAGGCTAGATCGGCGCCAATATAGTCAAACTGGCATATAGACAGCGCTTCAGAGTCCGAGCTGTCCTTGGCCGGAGCAAGGGCTAGGATAGTTAGGTACGCAGAAAGGCTTAAGAAAGAGAGGAGAATAGCGGTACTGCCGAATATCCATGGGAGATGGGCGCTTAAGGCCCCAGCCTGCAGACATCCCAACTAGTATCCAAAGGGTGAAAAGGCAGCTATTAGACTAAAGATACGCGTCTTATAGATGCCCGGTTTATACATACGGCCCAGAACACTCATGGATGCTGACATAAGCACACCAGCAGCGAGTCCCTGCATCGCTCGTGAGAAGAAGAACAGAGCCTTGAGCCGCAGGCTAACTAATGCGGCTACAATGGCCTACCAGACCGTTTCCCAAAGGAAACCGCCGACTAAGAGGGGCTTAGGGGCAAGCAGGTCTGCCAACGATCCTGATATGACGACGGAGAGACCGCAGGGCAGCATAGACGAGCCAAGTAGCCAGGGAACCTCAGAGGGCGGGAGGCCTAGGGAGGAGGCAAAGATGGACTAGGTAACAGCAACGTGGCCGATAAGTATGGCAGATACGAGCTGCCCGCCGGAGCAGGTCAGCATAAAGATAACTTCGGCAAAAAGACTGGGAAGCTCGGGAGGCAGCCCTTGGGAGGTGGGGGGCTCGGAGTCGGAATTGCCTTGTTCTAGAGACTCGTTATTAAGCAGACCAGAACCAGCTGGTCGTTCACCATCATGATCGCAAATGCGACCCAGCTCGAGGCCCAGACTAGCAGAGGGCTCATTCATAATAACGGGGCCTTATAGTATACTCAGTGATTCAATTCGCTATTGGTCTGCCATAAATTCCCCGGTTATAAACTTAGCGGTTTTTAAGAATCTAGTTAGCTAAGGCGAAAAAACAAGCTAAACTCTTACTGGGAAGTAATAAGGTGAAATAAAACTATTACGTTTCTTAAAATATAACGTAGGTTTTGCGCCTAGGGTCACATAGAAACTACCAGAAATTATGCTTTAACCTAGTACGTAACATAGAACAATAGTTATATGTTTGCGTTAGTCCTAGTCTTATCCTTAAGGTTGGAGAGTAACGTCATAAAGTGCATCATTATATTATCGCTCACCTACACCATAAGAATTCCCTTCGAAAGTAATAAGAAACCCTTTACACTAAAATTCAACGCTACGGCTTTATCTTTCTTTATATTAATACGCTTAACCTAACCGCTATTATAGTACCGACCATAGTTTAATATACGCAGTCATAGTTAGAGTCAATGCTTACAATAGACACCACATAACTCATACAGTAACCAGGATAGTAAAAAGGAGAGCAGGGATAGCGGCGGGTAAATTGCCCACATTTATCCGTAGGCTTATTAGGCCTCGTTCTTACTCCCACAATATAACCCCCCTCCGCGGCTTAATATCTCCGGACTATATTCCCCGGCCATACATAAGGATTTATCATCGAATGCTCCACATACACCTCAATGCGGACGCCCCCATTCTTTTAGGGTTAGGGTTATGTATTGATATAGGTCTTAGAGTTAGGGAACCGACGGGTATGTTTAGGGTATACTTTTCTTAAAATAATTAGCTAAAATAATATAACTATTTAAAGAGAATTATTTTATACCTATATAAGGTTTCCTAGGCCTTATAGCTATTTTATAAAATTACTTATAGTATTTTAAAGAAATAAAAAAAAGAAATAAGTTAGATAGAAGTACTAACCTATATTAAAATCTTAGCTTATATTTAATTTAAAGTAGTTTAATATAAGAGGTATTAAAAAGTCTTAGCTTATATTTAATTTAATTAGGTATAATATAATAGCTACTCTAGAATAAAGGCATTATATAAAAAACCAGCGAGTTTATATATAACTAAGCATAACTATTAAGTAAAAAATCCCCTTTATTAATTATTTTCTTTATATTTTTATTTTAAGTTTTACTTATTGCCTTATATCTTAGTTGCTAATAAAAAAGTAAGGAGGCAATATATTAGAATATAATTAGGATTAGTTTAAATATAGGTATAAAGTTAAGTATATATAAGATAGTTCCTAGCTCTAGCTAGTATTTCCTTAAGAAAATAAAAAACCTAAATTAGAGTTAAAAAACTATATATAATAAATAAGTAAAATTTAAAACTTAAGGATATTATTATTTCTATATATAAGGTAATATAATAATCTTATAAACTATAATTAGTAAAAAAAATAATATTTTTATATTATATAAGCTATAACTATTAGCCCTCTAATGCATAGCAAGGGAAGTATAAGTACCTTGCATAGCTAATACTAGGGGAATAAGCTAAAATATTATTATATAGGTTTCCTTAGAAAATAATATCTTAATTAGCTCTAAAATGCTATAGCTACCCTGCTAAAAAAGCGCTATAAACTAAAGAGAAATAACTTATATTATAATATATATACTTATAGTAATACTATTAATAATATAAATAAGCTATTATTTCCTATTGCATATAGACTAAATCGCAATAGGCAGAGTTTATATATTATTATTAACCTTACTTACCTGCTATATTATTAATAATAGATCTAATTATTAGCCTCTACTTAGAGCTATATCTTTAGATCCCTACTTTATTTAAAGTTTTATTACTAGCTAAGGTTACTTATAACCCTAATTATAATAAACTAAGTAAGACTAAAATAGGCCTAGTAGTAACTCTAGATAACCTATTAGTCTAATACTATAAGGAAAACTTATAAATTAATTACCTAAGCCTAGCTAATATATAAGAATATTACTTATTTTTTTAAAACTCTTAGGCTTAGCTTAAGCTTATATTATAAAAATATAATATAATTAATGCGGTATTTATCTAAGATTAACTTAACCTATTATAATTTAAAGCTTAAGATAAAAAACTATAAGCCTTAATTAATATAATTTAATAATTACTTATTACCTTAAATTAAGAAATAATAAAAAGTAAAAAAGATTTAATAAAGATTTTATATTTTATTATTAAAATAATTTATATATTAACCTAGTTTATTAGATATAATTAACCTATTATAATCCTTAAGTATAATAAGATTATTAGATAATCTAGCGAGGTAGAGCCCTTAATTTATTACTTTTATTAGCGCTTATTATACCTCTAATAAGTTATAAACTAAAACGCTATAATAGCTATACTAATTAAGGAATTAATTAACCCCTAGGGAGTAAAAAAATACCTTATATACCTAGCTATAGCCTTTCCCTTATATACTAAATAGCTTACCTAGGTTAATAAGGGCTAATACCTATAACTAAGATAGGTTTTTTTTATTATTAGCTACTAATATTAAGATATTTATATAAGAGTATTAGGACTTTATTAACTATCCTTATTAAGCGCTAAGAGACTTTAGAGTTAAATAGAGTTACTATAGGCTTTATACCTAGAAACTCTACTATTAGCTTAAATAATAAGACTACCTTATTACTAAGGATATCTTTTATAGTATTTAGCTTATTATTAAGCTAAGTAGCTACTAAGATATTATTATACTTATATAGACTATCTAGCTAAGTAAATATTATATTATATAGCTAAGCCTAGCTAAGATTAAAGATATATACTAGTATAATAATATAATTATACTTATCTTTTATCTAGGTATTAATAATATAATTAGTTACTAATCTCTTGCTATTTATTAATAAGCCCAATTATCTTTTTTTATCTTTAATTCCCTCTATCTTAATAACTCTTACTATTTAGTACTCTAAGAGGTTTATAATACTATAATAAATTATTAAGGCTTTATATTAGTATTAATTTATAATATATTAATAACTTAGTAAATATATAAGTAAACCTATAGCCTTATAGTAATAGAGTATACTTAGTGCTTCTTAGCTATATATAATTTAATTATAAGCTAGGGCAAAGATAAGACTTTACTATTTAAATAGCTTAATTAGATATAATAAGAGCTATACCTATCTAGGATATATAACCTAGATCTATAATAGATTAATACTATATTATATTAGATTAAGGTTATTTTATAATACCTTAGCGTGCTATTACTATTTAATGCTATAGCTAATAGGCAGGCTAGCATAGTATTATAATATAAAAAGCTTAAGACTCTAGCTAATAATACTACTAATAAGACTATAAAACTAGCTAACCCTAATAATTATAGCTTATATTAGCTAGCAGCTAATAATTAATTTTATTTAAGAAACTTTTTAGTGCTTATATAATATAGGTTTACTAATAATAAAAATAAGCGCTAGCTAATAATTAGTAAAGTAGCCCTTATAATAGTTATAATAAATTAAAAATTAAAAATAATATAAAATAAATATCTATAAATTAATTAATATTAATATTAATATATAAATTTATAAGTTTTATATTTTAATAATATATTTATTTTAAAATTATCTTTTTTAATAATTATTAAGTAATAAGGTTAATAAGTATAGGTTTAGCTACTATAGCTAATAATAAAATATCCTAACTTATAAGGCATAGTAATAGCTATTAATTATTAGGTTTATTATATTTAGCTTAAACTATTAATATAAAATAAAAAGGTTTTAAATTAGTATTAATACTATATAGTAGCTAATAAAGTTTAAAGAGGGAATTTTAATTTTTATTTTCTTTAAATTATTTATAATAAAATACTTTATATATAACTCAGAATTTAGCGTCTTTGCTAATAGGATCTTCCCCTTTTTCTAGCTTCTTTTTAAGAGCCCCTAATAAGGAAAGCTTTTTTCTAATAAAGTTAAACCTTTTATTAGTATTATAACTAGGTAAAAAGAGGCTAGGTAGAAGAAAGATATTATAACTAAAGATTATAACTTTAACTAGTATTAGTTTATTATATTATATACTTATCTTAATGCTCTTAAGGCCGCTATTTAATATTATTACTTATAGCTTATTATATATGCTTTTTATGCCCTTGCGAAGCTTATAGACCTCCTTAGCAAGGTTATCTTAGTTAAATTAAAAGGCATACTAATAAGTATTAGCTATGCTACTTTAATCATTTAGTTAAAAGTCTCTGCGGAAAGCTATTATAATCTCCTTAATATATTATTAACTAGTTAATTAGTTATTAATTAGTTAACTAATTAGTTATAGTAGTTATTATTAGTTATAGTTAAACCTCCTCTTATAAGGATAATAAAAGTAATTTTAACCTCTTTAAGTAATTAAGAATTATAATTAAAAGGTTAATATTAGAGGGGAGAGCT
>RZGL01000112.1:0-19012 GCA_027886155.1 Fusarium paranaense | reverse complement strand
ATTTTAACCTCTTTAAGTAATTAAGAATTATAATTAAAAGGTTAATATTAGAGGGGAGAGCTATTATATAAAGGGGATTTTAACCTCTTTAGTTAGTTAAGATATAAGCTATATATTATAAATAGAGCTAGCTTTAGCGCGTTATTAAAGCTATTAATAATTGCATCGATAAGCCTTATTAATTTAAGCCTATTAAGACCTCTAGCTTTAGGTATAGAGCCTTTATTATTAAAACTACTAAGATATTAATTAGGATACTTTAATTCCTATTTTAAGTAGTATAAAGTAATATAATAATATATAACTTAGAACTCTAGCTTTTTTATTATTAAATATATTAAATTATAATTATATAAAAGTAAGTTAAGATATTAGTCTAGTCTCTAGGACTAGGGTTAGGTAGTTATTTAAGTCTTAGTAAAAATTATTAAGTTAGGCAAAAAGTAAGATAAAAATTAATAATAAATTATTAATATAAATATAAGTAATAAAATTTAAACTAATAAATAGCTATAATAATATTATATTAAATATAAAAGAAATTTATATCTCTTTATTATTAAAATATATTTTATAATTAATTAAAAATATAAAACTTAAGAGTTAACAATTAAGGCTAAGATATATATTATAAAGCATATATATATAAGATATAAATACCTAAGTTCTTAACAAAGGGGCTATTTAATAGAATTATAACTTAGGTATTATAATATCCCTATTAGTTTCTATAGATTAATATAATAAAGCCTTAAGTATTATAATATCCTTATTAAGATATAAAATCCCTTAATTCTTAATATTATTAAGTTTAGATATTAGATATAGATATATAATAGTAATTTATTATCTAGATCTTAATATATTACTAAGGAATTAATAGATTAAAATATATATATTAATAATTTAAGTAATAATTAAGTTAAGAGAGTTATAAATATTAATTAAACTTAAGTAATAAGCTAGAAAATATAATTAAAATTAATTAAAAATCTATAATAGTAAAAAATAAATTAAAACTTATATTAATAAGTAACTAAAAATATAATTAATTTATTACTAATATTAAAGGCTTATATCTTTATATTTACTTTTTTTATTATATTTTATAATTAATCTATTTATTTCTAGATTAAATAGCGCTAAAATATTATTTATAAAATAATTTTTAGACTTTTATTATAGCTTATAATAGTAATTAATATTATTATAAATAAATATAGATTATTTACCTTATTTTATACTCTTAACTTAAGAAGAAATATAAAGACATATAAAGCTTAGAAGTAAAAACAAAGCTATTTCTTTATTATTAGTATTAATTATATATATATAATAAGGTATAATAGCCTTATTACTTTATATCTTTACTAAAATAAAGGTCTTAATCTTATAGGAATTTTTATTATAAGATCTTTAATATTAGGGTTAAGATAAGATTAATTAAGTAAGGTTAAATTAAAGACTAAAGGAAAAATATAATAACAATTAATAATAAATTAATTATATAAATTTATATAATACAATTTAAATTAATAAATAATAATAATTATATTATATTAGGTATAATTAAGATTTATATCCCTTTATTATTATAGTATATTTTATTATTAATTAAAGGGATAAAATCTAAGGTTAATAATAATAAGTCCTAGAGGGTATATTATAATATATAAATACCTTTATTCCTAAAAAAAGAGATTACTTAATAATATTATATTATATATATTATAATATCCCTATTAGTCTTTATAGATTAATATAATAAAGCCTTAGGTATTATAATATCCCTATTAGGGTATATATATTCCCTAATATTATTATTAGGTTAAATCTTAGATAAAAAGATATTATAATATATTATTCTTATATCTATCTTAGTATCTTATTTATAAATTAATTTATTAATATCTAGGTTATAATAAAAAATATTATCTCTAATTATATATAATATTTAAAATTAAACTTATTATATCTATAAAGTATTATAATATTATTATTATTACTTAAATAATAATATTACCTTATTACCTTATATTTTTTTAAGCTTTTATTAATTAAAGTTATTTTAAGAGAATTATATTAAAGTCTATAAGAATAGTTAACCCAGTTATCTAGTTATCCTTTACCTCTATTTATATTTTAGATTCTATAATTATTACTACTTATCTTTTCCCTTACTAAGGAAATAAACCCTAATAATTATAGCTTATATTAGCTAGTAGCTAATAATTAATTTTATATAAGAAACTTTTTAGCGCTTATATAATATAAGTTTATTAATAATTAAAATCAGCGCTAGCTAATAATTAGTAAAGTAGTCCTATTATATATTATAAATATACCTTGCTTAAGGCATGTTTTTTTTATATAGGTATTTAGCGCAGCGCTAGTAGCCCACCCTAGAAGGCATGTTTTTTTTCTTACGCAAGGCATATTTTTAAGAAAACCAAGTTCTTAATATTAGAGAAGAATAAAAATTAGTTATAAAGTAATTTACTATATAATTAATTAACTCTAACTTGCCCTATCTTAATAACTTACTTTAATCTTAAGATATAAGCCTAAGCCTAATATCTTAGAGTTTTCTAAAGTAATTTACCCCTACTTCTACTATGCCTTATTTAACCTAGTCTTAGAGGTTTAGTAACTAATTATATTCTACTTAGGGTAAGGGTTATAAGACTTAGGGTTAGAGATAGCTAAGTAATAAAAGTAAACTAAGATTAATCTTAAGCTCCTTAAATAAGCTCCCTTTATGCTTTATACTCTCTTAGTTATTTCCTTTACTTAATATTTTTTCTTTTTTTATATTAAGATCCTAAAATAAAGTATTTTACTTATATCTCTTTGCTCTCTATTCTTACTTATAAGAGCTATAGAGTTATTATTTTAAGTAATAAGATCTAATAGCACCTAGGTCAGATTCCTTATAATCTCGCCTTATCTAATATCCAGCTAGCTATCCAATGGGCAGAATCCCTATCTTAGCTACATAGCGAAAACAGGTCTGATTCTAATAGCAATCCCATAGTAAAAAAAACCACGCTAGTAAAATCATTAACCCGATACGATTACCCCCAACAGAAATAGGTTAATATTTTTAAAAGTAGATAAAAATGGATTTTAAGTATATGTATTAATTTATTAGATTAAGGGTATATTATATTTTAATTATTAGTATTAGAGATCTAATATTACGGCGTTGCGGCGACGGTAAAGTTAACCTAAGTATAGTAAGATTCTATTTTAATTAACCCCAGATTCCTAGAATTATTAATCAGCATAGCTAAGAGAGAGACAACTATAGGCAGCAAAAAGAAACAAAGGATAAAATAATTAGGTTAAGAGTTATATAATACTAGGTTAAGCAGGTAATTTAAATCATAGTCATTATTATATAATTTTATATAAGGAAGGCAAGAGATAATAAACCATTTAGATCCATAGTATTTGCCCACAGCCATAGCTATAATAAGATAACCTATTATAATTTACCCGCCGCGAACCATCTAGGGAGAGAATATTAGGGCAGGCATAAAATAAAAAGAGTAATAATTAATAAAGAAATATTAATTAAGGCATATTTATTATATAAAAGGGTATTTTATTAAGAGATGCCTATTAAAGAGTAATAGTTATATTAAGAACCTAGTAGTTATATTAAGGTTTAGCGCCCTACTATATATTATAATTAGGGGTTAGCTAACCTAAGGTTTTTTTATATAGGCATTTAGCATAGCGCTAATAACTTACTTATACACCCTAGGTCTTATACCTTATTAACCCTAGGTTTTTTAAAAAACTAAATTCTTATTACTATAAGAACCTAAAAGTTAATAAGAAAATAAAAAAATATTTAATTAGGTTATTTTAATTAATAGAATACTTAGAATATATTTTATTTTTAAGATATTAATATAACCCTTAGATTTAGGGTTATTTTAAGGTAATTTATCCCTATTTAAGTTATACCCTTTTTATCCTAGCCTTTTAAGATTAATTATTAATTATATTTTACTTAAGGCAAGAGTTATAGACTTAGGGTTAGAATTTATAAGGTCTTTTAAAATTATTATTAGTTAATATATAATTTTATAATTATAAAAACCTCTATTTATTTACTTAAAATAAAATATTTTATTTATATTTTAAGCTTTTATTTCTTTACTTATAAAACCTATAAGGTTATTATCCTTAGTAATTATATCTAATAATACTTAAAATAATTTCCTTATAATCTTATATTAGTAAAGATCTAATTAGCTATTTAATAGGTATAATTATTTAATTATATTAAAAATATTAAGGGCCTTAATTAGCTATTTTATCTTATTTTACTTAGGCCTTTAATGCCTAAGCTTAAAAAACTAAAAAAAAAATAGCTTTAAGTATATATTTAATACTAATTACCTTTAAGTCTATTCTAGCCTTATAAAAGTCTATTAGTATTTATAATTATAGTATTAATAATTTAATTAAAAGGGCTAAGCTAAAAGATTACCTAAGGCTATAATTTAAATAATTATATTATTATTCTTTTTTTAATTATAATATTCTAAGATATTTTATTAATAGCTCTTTTAAAAAGGTTATTATAATAAGTATTTTAAGATTAATATATAATAGCTTATTATAAAATTATCTAATTAAATAGATCTCTTTATAGTATTCTAAGCCTAGGCCCTTTTTATTTATTAAAAAGAAGCTAACCTTATAAAAAAGCTAGACTAATTTATATAGCTATAACTATAGCTTAATTAGCTTAGCTTAATTAATTACCTTTATAATTTTATTAACTAAAAGGATTTTTTATATAAATTAATCTCTTTTAATATTAACCTAAGTTTTATTATATTAAATAAATCTAATAATCTTAGTTTTATCTTTATTTTATATATACTTAATTAATTAATATAAGAGGCATAAGGCCTATTTTATTAATAAGAGATTTTATATATAGCCTAGTTTAAAGTTAATAAGTTTAATATTAATATAACTACTTAGAAGCCTTTTAGTTATAACTATAAATAAAAGACTAAGTAGAGATATATCTAGGTAATTAAGTAGCTTTTATTATATATTTTATATTACTTTAAGCTTAATAACCTAATTATATAGCTATTATTTAAGGTTAATAATAAATAAAAAAAGGTATATAATAATTTAATAAATATCTCTATTAAGATAAAAAATTATTAGAAATAATTCTAAGGGGATTTATTTAATTAATTAATTACTAAGATATTTAATTAGCTTAAAAATATAACTCTTAGGTTTTTTATATTTTTATTTTATTATTATATTAAAGATATTAAATATAATTTTATTATAATTTCTTTTTTTATTATTCTTAATATTACTCTTAATAATATATAATATAATTTTAATATATTTATATTATAACTCTCTATAATTATTATAGTTTTATAATTTCTTTTCCTTAAGGAGGCCTATTTAATTAAATATAAGGAAATTAATTAAAAAATAACTAATAATCTAAGTATAATAGCTATATAAAAAGCTATCCCTAGTATTCTCTAGCTTATTAAGTATTATATATTATAATATATACTTAGTAATATATTAGGGTTAAAAGCTATATTAATATAATTTATTTTCTAGCTCTATAGCTATAGAATTATTACTAAGGCTAACATTATTTCTCTTAGCTCCCTAATATAAAATAGCCTTAATATTATTTATAAGGGAATCTACTTATTAATTTAAAACCTAATTACCCTATAATAATTTATTCTTAATATTACTTAAATTACCTTATTTTAAGATCTTTTCTTTTAGTAAAATTATTTATTATTAAATAACTAGCTAGCCCTTTTATTACCTATTTTATAAAATTCTATTTAAGATAACCCCTAAGAAGAGACTCTAGGCTACTTTTTTCTTTATAGCTTATATTAAGTTATTAGTAAGAGTATAAAGACATAGGCTATAGCTTATATTTAAAACTAGCCTAAGTTAAAAGCCTAATAATATATAGGGAGTAATTAGCCTAATATAGTACTAGATATATAAGTACTTTTTATATATATAAAATTAATTAATTAAATACTTAAATATCTTATTATCCTTATTTACCTTAATAATAGCCTTTTAATATAAAATATAAAAATCCTTATATTATAATACTATAATATAGCCTTAGGTAATATTTATAATATCTTTATTAATTATAATATAATTATACTTATAATTAATATTTATAAGGGTTTTTTATATTTATAATAATTATAAGTTATTTATTAGTTTTTTTTTTAAATAGGTTAATATATTATTAATATATTACCTTTAATTAATATTATTTTTCTTTAAGGCTATTATTATTAATATATTATCTAAATAAGTATAGATTTTCTTATCTTTTCTTTAAAAAACTAAAAGTCTAGCTAAAATAAATAACCTTAGTAAATTAAAAGTATTTAAAGTAATTAATTAAATATTTTAAAACCTTAGATTAAAGCTTAGATACCTTTAGGGCATAAAAAAATAATAAACCTATTTATTAGTTATAAATAATTTACTATAGGTTATTAACTTATTACTTAGGAATTTTACCTTAGCTTAGATATCTTAAATACTTTAATAATAAGATATAATTATTAGAGTTAAGATACTTAGTATTAGTTTATAAAGATATATTATTATAGCTATTAGCTATTATTTTATCTAAGATATATTTATTATAAGCTAAGGCCTTTATAATAAAGTTAATAATAATAATAATAATAATAATAAAATATCTAATTAAAAGGATTTTAATAAGAAAGATATTATTATAAATAAGTAAACTAGCTATATAGCCTAGATATCTAGTATAATTTATAGTAGAGGTCTCTAAGAAGCTAACTTTAAGACTTATTAGCGCTATAAAAGCTTTTAATAGCTTAATTAGTAATAATATTACTTATTTAATTTCTTTTTTATATTTTATATTTTCTTAATAAATATATAATTTAACTCTAAAAGGTTAAGAGCCTATATTAATATAAAATAATTCTAAATACTTTAGGCTATTTACTAAAAGTAGCTTTATAGAGTTAACCTAGCTTTTAAGATAAGAAGGCTACTAAGTAATAATATTACTTTTTAACCTAAGTAGTATTTAATTATATAAGTAATTATATAAAATAAAAGCCTAATTATTACTATTATACTTATTAATAATAATAAGAATTTATTTTTTTAGCTACTAATAGTAAATTACCTTAATAAGGTTATAATTATTATTATATTATTTATATCTTTATAAGGTAATCTTTATAATTATATTAAGGATATAAATATTATAATAACTTAATAATAATTTAATTAAATAATTAGATATATTAAGATTATTTTTATAATATTAAAAACTATATTAACTAAGTATTTTTAAATTTACCTTAATATACTTTAGTTTTAAGCCTAATTAGATTATATTATTATTATTAAATATTATATTATTCTTAAAGGTAACTTAAAGTTCTAGCTATAACTATATAAACTTAGTCTCTTAGCCTAGCATAGTATATAAATAATCTACCTAATAATAATATTAGCTATTATAAATAAGGTGCCCTTTTTCTATCTTATTAATTATAACCCTAAAGATATTATAGTTTTTTATAACCTTATAAGCTAGCTTAATATTAGTTATAATATAATTATTATTAATATTTATAATAATAATAATAAATAAGCCTTAATTATAAATATTATAAAGGTATTAATTAATTAAAAGCTTAATATATATATTAGCTTAGCTAAGATTATTATATATTACTTAACCTAGAGGGTAACTAAAGGGCTTATAAAAGACCTAGGCTATAATATATATTATAGTAATATTAATATAACTAATAGTAAGGCATAGTAGCTAAGGGCCTAGATATAAGGTTATAAAAGAGACCTTTATTAATATAGCTAGGTTATTATAATAACTAATACTCTTAGCCTAAGTATTAATATCCCTAATATTAGGCTTATTATTTACTTTAAGATACCTTAAAGGATTATAAACTATAGCTAGTAAAGTAAGTAAACTAGCTAAAATAGGCTACTAAGTAAGGTAGTTATTATTTAAGCTAAGTAAGAGCCTATTAATTAAATAAGGCTTAATTAGTTTATTAACCTAGCTAGCTAGGCTTTTCTCTGTAAGAGCTAATATTACTAAATTACACTTAATATAGCGCTTAATAAGTAATAAGGCTAATTTTTTTATAAGTATATAAAAAAGAGATATAATTATTACCTTATTTACTCGCCCTAGGCCTAGCCTAAGGGCTAATTTAATAAGAAAGATAAATATAATAAAGACCTCTAGTTATAATAAGTAATAATATAATCTACTTATAATAATATTACCGCCTAGGCTAAAAAATAAAAGGCAAAGCTTAATAGCTTTAAGTAATATCTCTAAAGATAATAGCTCTAAGGGTATATCTATTATTAGCTCCTTAATACTAGGCTATTTAATTATAACCCTAAGAAGTATAAGATTATACCTAATTATATTAAGAGAAAGCTATAATAAAGTTATTAATAAGCCTTATTATTAAAGAAATTCTTATAATAAAAAAAAATATTAAAAACTTTAAAGCTTATTTTTAATATATATTACTATAAAAGCTTTATTATTACTAAGAAAAAAACCTAAATAATAACTAATAATAAAAAATAAATATCTATTATTAATATCTAGGCCTTATTCTTATTATATTTATATATATATTTAGCTAAAAATATAGCTATATATATTAAATTATTAAGAAAAAAAAGTATCTTAGCTAAGTCCTTATAATAAGTAATATAAAAAATAATTATTTCTAGCTTTAGGCTTAGCTAAGGGAAAAAATTAAATAAGCTTAATTTAATTTAATTTAATTATATTATATTTATATAAAGATTATTAAAATAATAATATATTAAATAAAATAAAAACGGGATAAATATAAAAGATTTATTATAAAAGAAAAAATTAACTTAGCTTAATATAGAGTTACTTAATTACTAGTAATAAGTATAGAAAATAATAATATTATTTAATAAGTTCTTAGATAAATATAATTTTAAATAAAAATTAATAAAGCTTTATTATAAGATTAAAATTAAATATATATTATTAATCTATATATATACTATAAGATTATTAAGTATTTTTTTTTAATCTTAATCTTTATATCCCCCTTATAATAATAACTCTATAAATAAGTCTAGCCTAATCTCTTAGTCTCTAAGTTAATATAAGACTTAAGTATAAAAATATACTAAGATATTTTTATTAATAAAACTCTAATAATTATTTACTTAATTTAAAGCTACCTTATTAATATTAATACTTAAGGTAATATTATAAGTATCTAAGAATTTACTTAAATCTAAGTATTAGGTAATATTATTAAAGAAATATTATAAATATTATATAAAATTATATATTATAATAATAACCTTTAAGATATTTATATATTTTTTCTTCTTTTTATTCTTTATTATACTACTAAGTTAAATAACCCTCTAGGTTAGCCCGCTAAGGTAATTATTATTAGCTACTTTTATATTACTTAAGAAGGTTTCTTAGCGCGCTATAACCTTAAGCTTAAGCTCTATTTAGCTACCTTAAGGCTCTAGTATATTAGAGCTTAGCCTAGGGGAGTATATATCTATAAGGTTAATTAAGTAGATTATTTTATTAAAGATAATATATTAAATAAAAAACTTATATAAAAAAGTCCTTAATATTATTATATTTTTATACCTTAGGGGGTAAATAATAAATTTAATTAATTATATAAAAAGTCCTTAGTTATTAAATATTATATAGAACTTAGTTTAATAGGTTAAGTTAATTAAAATAGCCTTTTTCTTAGTAAAAAAGCTAATAATATTATCTCTATAAATAAGAAAGTAATATAAATTATTATTAGCTTATAAAATATTATAAAAAGCTAAGAAAAAAGTAATTTTATTATATTTATTAAGCTTATATTATATTAGTAATTACTAGGCGCTTATTAGTATACTCTTAGGATATATAGGATTAGGCGAGGTATAAAAAAAGTCTACCTATAGTATCTTATTATTAAGTTAGTCTTATTTAGGTATATTAGGTTTAATAAGGATAAGTTTAATAACTCTAAATAATATATTAATATTAATTACTTTAAAATACTTAAGGGTATAAAAGAAATACTCTTTACCTAAGATAAGCTTAAAGATAATAAAAAAAAGCCTAGTATTATATCCTAGCTTTAGTTATAATATATCTATATAACCTAGAAGGTATATAAGGTATTAAGTAGGTTAATAATTAATATAATAGCTATAAGTATTAATATTAAAAGAGCTATATAAGGTAAAGGTTAAATATAAAGCTTTATTAATTAAGGTAATTAGAATTAATAATAATAATTTATAGTAATAATTTATAGTAATAATATAAAAAAAAGAAAAATAAGAGAAATATAATTAATTTTTATAATTATAAAAAGAAATAAATAAAGCCCTATATAAATAATATAAAGCTAAGTAAGTAAATAATATAAAGCTAAATAAGAGTTATAGAGATAAGTAGGTAAATAATATAAAGCTAAATAAGTAAATAATATAAAATAAAATAAATAAATAATATAAAATAAAATAAATAAAAAATATAAAGCTAAATAAGTAAATAATATAAAGCTAAATAAGTAAATAATATAAAAATAAATAAGTAAATAATATAAGGCTAAATAAATAAATATAGAGCTAAATAAAGAAAAAATATAAAAAGAAATAAATAAAAAATATAATACTAAGTAAAGAAATAATATAAAAGGAAATAAGTTAATAATTTATAAAAATATAATATAATTTTAATATTAAAGAAAAAAAGATATTAATATATAAATAAGCCCTAGCTCTATAAGATACTAGGTTATATTTTTTATTAAGTATTTTTATTATTTTATTATTATATTAATTTAATCCCTTAGTTTATTTTTAGTTTATTTTATTTTATTTTTTTTTTATTTTTTTTTCTCTTAAGAATTTAAAAATTAATAAAAGAGATATAAGTAAAGCCTATAAATAGGTACTTTAAGGTAAAAATAAAAATATAAATTATATTTAAAGAGTTTTTAATTTATAGTTTATAACTTATAGCTTATTACTAAGCCTTTACTAATTAATATTATAAAAGTAAGAGCTCTAGCTTATTTTAATTATTATTAAAATAAAAACCTTAGCTTATTAATTACTTATATAGCTATTATCCTTCTTAGGTAGGCCCTAAGGAGCTAATTATTATCTAAGAAATAAACTATCTTAAACTAAAGCTATAATACCTTATATTACTAGGTATAAGGGGAGATATATTATAGCTATTAAGAGAAATACTTATATTATTATAGAAATATTAATAAAAGACTAAGGGTTAGAGCCTTTAGTAATAGCCTCTAGCTCTACTTACCCCTCCTTAGATAAATAACTTATAGCTTATCTTAGGCCTTTATTATTTAGTGCTATATAAGTGAGATCTTCTATAAGCTCTACTTATTACTAGAATAATAGCTTATACTAATAAGTTACCTATAAGGCTATTATCCCTCTTAAGTAACCCCTAAGGAGCTAAATTATTATCTAAGGGATAGACTATTTTAAACTAAAGCTATAATATTTTATATTATTAGGCATAAGGGGAGATATATTATAGCTATTAAGAGAGATATTTATATTATTATAAAAGTATTAATAAAGGACTAAGAGGATAAGGCTTTTAATAAATCCCTAGCTTATTTATTATCTCTTATAAGTAATACCTATTTATAATTATTATAATTATTAAAAAACCTTAGGTAATATAATAATAAATATCTTAATATAATAAGAAATATAATTAATTTACCCTTATTAATAAATATATTTATTTTTTAAAAAAGCCTAAATTAAAAATAAAATATTCTTTTTAGTTTTATTATAATCTTTTTATAGCTAAGGCTAATTTAATTTATTTAAAATAAATAAAATATAAGCTTTAGATTTTAAAAGCTATTAATATAATATATATTAATATTAATAATATAATTATTATTAAAGTAAATATATTTATAGCTAAGGGGATTTTTTTATAACTCTTTAAAATATAACCTAAGCCTATAATTATACCTTAATTATTATACCTTATTATAATTATATTTAGTTATTACCTAAATATTAAAAATTAATAAAAAAAAGAATTTAAATAAACTATTATTAGCGCTAAGCTATATAATTTAAAAGGCTATTATAAATTATTAATAAGCCCTAAGGGGTATTAATATTAAATCTAATATATATAACCTTTTTAAAGTTAGGGTTTTTAAAAGATATTAGCTCTAGATTTATTATAATTATCTAAGTAATAGATATTATTAAATAATAATAACTTATATAATAAGTTATTTATAGTTTTACTTTATAATTACTTATATTTCTAAGATATATTATATATTAAAAAAAGCCTTATAAAAACCTACTAATAATTATTATAAAATATAAATATAATTAATAGCTTTAATATATAATATAAAAAAAACCCCTTAATCTTAAAATAAATTAACTTATTTTATTATTATTATAAAGCGCTAATATTAAATATAATATAAGCTATTATAATAAGCTATACCTATGCTATTAAGCTATACTATTAAAATAATATAGGCCTAGTTATAATACTTTAAGCTATAAGGCTAGAATATTTTATATTTAGTAATTAATATAAAAGCTAGCTTATATAGTTCTTAATAAATAATACTTTAATTTTTTATTAAACCTTATTAATAGCTTCTAAGATACTTAATATATTTTAAGCTATATAGCTCTAAGGGCTTAAAATAAAAGGTAAAAGCCTTAATTTCTAAGTAATATTATATTAATATTAATATTTTTCTCTCTTATAAAGGGTTATAATAAATATTAAGTTATATATTAAACCTAGTAATATTACTAGGCTTTTTATAGCTAGGTTATTATTAGCGCTAATACTAAGAATATAGCGCTTTTATTATAGGCAATTTAGCTATTAATAAGAAATAATTTCTATAACTACTTAGGGCCTTTATTATTAACCCTTACTTAAATAGCCTCCTAAAAAGAACTAATATATCTCGTATTTAATAATTAGTATAAAGATTAACTTACCTAGCCCTTAGTATATAACTTATTAATCTTTTTATATATCTTATTAATAGCCCCTAAGGGCCTTATTATATTTAAGGGGTTATAAGGCTTTTAAGCCCTAGAGAGTAATAACTAAGGGTATTTATTATTATAATATTAACTCTTATTTTTTATAACTCTTTATTACTTACTAGAGATTAATAAGCCTATTAGGCTAGCTATTATAAATAATAAGTAGCAAGGTATAACTAATAGCTATATAGCTAGAGCTATTAGGTTTATAAAAGATAATTAATTATTATATATTAATTAGCCGCGAGATATAGAGCCTATAAGCTTATATAAGAGAATATATAATAATAGTCTATAAGATTAGATATAATAAGTATAGTGCCTATAAGGGCATTACTTAGAGGGCGCTAAGAGGGCCTTAGCTATTTCTAGCTATTATTACCTTTATACCTTTTTATATACCCCCTAAGGGCTTTTTTAAGGCTAATATATTAGACTAGGCTTATAGGTTACTTTTTATATTTTATAATATTTATTTATAAAAAAAAATAAAAAAATTAACTTATAGCTATTTATTTAAATAAAAAGGCAAAGAGGTATTAATAAGTAAGTATTAATCTATTAGTTATTAATATTTAAGCTTTTATTAGCGAGTATATTATATAAGATATAAAGAGGTATTTAAGTAATAGGCTATTTGCTTTATAGATAAATAATAAAGCTTATTATATAATATAATAAATAAGCTTAAGGGTAATAGATTTCCTAGTAATTATAATAATAGCTTTTATAGCAATAAAGGTAAAGAAGATAAGAGTAATAATAATAATAATAAGGATAAAAATAATAAGGTAATAAATAATAAGGGCATAATAGCTCTATAGTATAAAGCACTTAATAGGGCTATTTATTTATTTATTATTACTTTAATTAAAGCTTATATTAGAGGTAATATATATATATACCCACTACTATGCTTTTATATAGCACTAGGTATTTAACTATGCCTACTTAGTTATATAGAGCCGCACTTATATACTAGTATACTAATAGCTATGCTATAATAGGCTTAGTTATTCTTTTTAAAGGTAATATTTAATAATTAGCCCTAGGATTAAAATAAGCTTAAGGTAAAGATAATATATATATTTTAGGATTAATATATTATATAAATATATATTAGTATTTATATTATTATTAATATAATTATTAAGTAAATAATATATAAGAAAGACTAATATAAGAAAATAAGTAAATAGTTATTAATATAATAGGCTAAGAATAAAGAAGTATTATTTTATAATAATAAATAAATTATAATTAATAATTTTATTTATATATTTTATAATTAAGTTATTAAAGTATAAAAGTTATTAGATTAATTATTTAAAGAGATATAAAAAAAAGCTAACTAAAAGATTAATATAAGTAAGATTACTAATAATATAATATAGCTAGGGGTAGGCTAATTATTTATAATTAACCTAAAGAATAATTAGCTAGAACCTAGGCTAGCTAAGGCGATAAGGCTAATAAAACTATTAATTTAAGACTTAATATAAAACTATTAAAAGTAATATAAAGTTAAAAAATAGCTTTAAGACTTATAACTACTCTATAAGGTACTTATAATACTTATATATATATAAGATAGACTCCTAGGTCGAGGTCTAAAAGTAATAACACTATAGCACTATAACTTATAGTAGCTTATATAAAATATCTTTATAATAGATAGATAAGTTATAATTATTATAGACTAAGATAAAATAAAGGCAATTTATAATAATACTTATAAGGTAATATAGTTTATCCCTAAGCTAATTAGGTATATAATAATTAGATATATAATATAGTTAATACTAGCTAAATAAGTATTATAATAGAAATATAAGTTAGCTAAGCTATGCAGGGAATAGCTAGAATTTATATAGAGAGATAATAACTTATAGGTATAGGATATTAACTAGCTTAGTAGATAGCTAGCGCGAGTAATATAAATAGGCATAGGGGTTAAGATTAGGGTAAGATAATATTAGCTAATTATAATTAAGATAAGATAATAAATCTAAGGGCTAGTCGCAAAGTAGCTTAAGAGCTAAATAAAGCATAAGAATAAAGATAATAATATTAATATTAATCTAATAATAGGTAAGCTAATTAATTATAGAGAAAGCTAAAATATTATTTAGGATTTATAATTAATATATAAGATATAAATTATAAAGTAATATTATATTATATATATTAGCTTCCCTAGGAAGCTATAGCTAGAAATAATTATAATATTTAAGGAGATTAATAAGCTATAATATTAATTTTTAAAGGGAGAGAGTATAAAAAAAAAGGGGCTAAAATATAAGGGTAAGTATAAAGGTAAGTATTAAGCAAAGAGGTAATAAGATATTAATAGCTTAGCTTAGATAACTAGGTATAAGTAAGTAAAGACTAATAAAGTGAGATAAGATATAAAAGAAGATATAGCTAATAAGTTATAAATACTACTAAGACTAAAAGTGACTTAGTAGTTTAATAAGTAAGCTAAGAGTATATAATTAATTATATTATTAAAAATAAATTAAATAATAATTAATATATTACTAATAGGGGCTAGAAAGAATATATTATTTATACTATTAGTAATAATATAAGAGATAAAGATAAGTATTATAATAGTACTATTTATAGCGCTTATAAATAACTTAGTTATATAAGTAATAGCTATAAGTATTAATTATATCTAGTTTAGGTTATTATTATATACTAGGTAAGAGGGTATACTATAGGTAATATAGCTAATAATTATTAGTATAGATATTATTTTTAATATTAAATTTTTAAGATATATAAATAAGTTATTATATATAAGCTTATTATAGTAAATATTTATTAATAAGTATTATATAGTTATTATAAATATTAGGTATTATATTAAGCTAAGTAAGCTATAAAGCTTATATTAATATAATTACTTAATAATATTACTAATTATAATACTTTTAATTATACTTAAGGAGTAGTTTTATAAAGAGATATTAGCTTAATTAGTAATAATAATATAAGATTAGATAATAAAGTTAAACTATTAATATTAAATTAATTAAGTTAAGCCTAGGCATAAGGCTATTAAAAAGCATACTATTAATATTATATAAGAGCTTAATAAATAAATAATTAGTAATTAGAAAGAGATAATATATTATTAGTTAAAGGGGTAATATAAAGCTATAACTAAGGAGATTAGCTATAGGTTTTATTATAGTAGTATAAATAAAAAAGATTACTATAAAGTATAAATAGTATAGATTAAGGGTTAAATAAGTTAATAAATTATAATAATAACTAATTTAGGGATAGGGATTAATATTAAAAGGATTATTATAATAGTCTATATAAAATAGCTATATAGCTTAATAGACTTTATATAATAAATAGGTTAAGGAAAGTAATAAGTAAGAGAAGTAATTAAGTTAATTATTATATATAATAAATAGCCGCAGCGAGAGAATTAATATTATAGCTTTATAAATAATATTAATTAGGGATAGATAGAGGTATTTATATTAACTCTAAGATATTAAAGAGCTATTATCGCAGTATTTATAGATAAGGTTATAGGCGAAAGATATAAGGATATAATTAGGGTAGAGCTTTATAATTAATATAAAGCATTAAGACTAATTAATAATAGCGGGGGTAAGAGTTAGAGTAAGGGTAAGGTAGAAAAGGATAAGGAGAATAGCTATAAGGACGATAGGGGCAAAGGGCGAGAGGTTTAAAAGGCATTTAGCACCGAGGAGGGCATATAGATTAGGACGCTACTCTGGTGGCTAGATAAAGTCGCGGGCGAGTATCTAGTATATTATATCTGGCGTTATTATAAGGCATCGGAGCTAGGGATCATGCTAGATAAATAGCGGCATAGGCGAGATGGTAATTAGTGTAATAGAGTAGCGGGCGAGGAGTATAATGCTATGCAGAGGAGGATCTAGTTTAAGGAGCTATTATGCTGCTTCACGTGTAAACTTCTGCTGGATTGGTGTGAGGAAATGCGAGAAGAGGAGGGCGGCTATTGTAGCAATATTAATCTAAATCGCGCCGTATTATTTAATTTTCGTCCGTGCCAACCCTGACTACTATATAATTCCCCGGTGTTTTCCCGAAAAACCACCCCCAGATTTTATAATTTTTATCCGTGCATATTGACATAGTAACTAGGTTCGATAAAAACTACCTATTATTTATCTATTTTCTATCTGTGCACGCGTTCCTTTTACTACTCTACTATATCTACTTCTCGTTCTAACTATCTACTCTATACTATTATCTCCTCCCTGCCCTTTAGTCTTCTGCCTAATATTAAAGAGAAGAGGAATAAAAGAAGAATATCGAAAAGTAGTAGCGGCAAAAGCAACGGCTGATATTATGGACCTAATACCTATTGCCTCTGCTGAGTTTCTCGAGTTACTTTCTTTATGGGTCTATCCTAAGTCATGACTATTGATCTGTTTCGACGAGAAATGCAGATACGCTATTTCCGCCGTTGGGTCTAACCCTACCAATCATCTACGTAATAAACATAGCATCCCCCTACCTCGGCGGAAAGGTCTCTCTAAGGTATTGGCTAAATTAAAGCTAAAAAGTTCAAGCGGAGCTGCGCCTCTTCTTGATGGCTCGCCTGAAGAGCAAAGGCTCTAGTCTTACGATGGATTTTCTTGTCTGCATTGTAGCTATCGCACCATCAGCCTACTTAAGAATTAAAGACCGAAATGGGGCTGAATCCAATGGCTATTTTATATAAGAAAAAAAGGCGCTAATAAATAGGTAAAGCGAATCTATTGTACCCTAATGGATTTAGGTTACCCATAAGTTTTATCTAGTAAAATATATTTTAATTAGATATATTGATTAATTATATAAAGGATAGGTTATTAATTTATTTTTAGTGATAGAAAACCGTAATTGCGGTATTATGACCTATTTAAAGTCTAAATAGGTTATTAAAGTTAGGCTTTGGGTTGCGGGTTAAGTAGCCTTGGGTTACTATGGGCAGTAAACGCAATTAGATTGAACTCTAAATTAGCTATAATAATATAAGAATAAAAAGTAGATAAATTAATAGAGAAAGGTTTATTTGATTTTATAAGACTATATTAGATATTTAAATATTTTTAGTAAGAATTTTATTTCTCGTGAAAATTAATAATAGGAATATATAGGGTAAATCTAACTACTATCCTAGCCTAGTTATGCCATGGGAAGAATAGTATCCCTATTAACTCTCTAAGAGCTAATTAGAGTTAGTTAATATTAAGCTGGTATCTTATCTTATTAGCTGGCGTAATAACTAAAAACAAATAATCACCTGATCACGTCTATATAGAGTATATACTATTAATATCCTCGTCCTTAACGTCACTTAGCGCATAATCACAGAATGGCTCTAAATCGTTATATCTATAGGAGTTATATAGACTCTAAAGTCATTGCCGCCTAGATCTGCGACTAGTACCTTCTGCTTTATACCTGCTTTGATCCGTAGACGTGTTTGTTGCCGCTTGAGTATGAGTATAAGTCCTTAACCTCTCCCTCCCCGCGGCGGCGTCGACACGTGCTCGGCCTCTATCCCTCAGCGAAGCGATAATAGATTAATAGCGCTAGCACTGATCCTATCTCCGACGGAGAAGTACCGAGAGAGCGCAATATATAACGTAGCCTAAGAAAGAAAGATAATAATTACTTAGGGTTAGGGTTAGGGTTAGGGTTAGGGTTAGGGTTAGGGTTAGGGTTAGGGTTAAGGGTTAGGGTTAGGGTTAGGGTTAGGGTTAGGGTTAGGGTTAGGGTTAGGGTTAGGGTTAGGGTTAGG
>RZGL01000111.1:51666-86963 GCA_027886155.1 Fusarium paranaense | reverse complement strand
GGTACTTCAGCGCGACTTGACCAGGGGCTGGCACACAAGTGCGGGGGACGGCGCCCTTAAAGCGGCGGGAGATTTGCTGGCAAATGGACAACAGGAAATGGCTGCCACACCTACTGGAATCGGTATCTGAGAAGCCGCGACATTGTATTAAGGAGTAATTTATTAAGGCCTAGGTAAGCAACTTATAATTATATATGATTTTTAAGATAAGTAATATAAGCTAACTTATTAGGAGAAAAGTAAGTAATTTACCTAATACTTAGATTAGCTAAGTATTATAAGGTAATATATAATCTATAACTTAGGATTTATCTAGGTTATAATAATATTATTATTAAAGATCTTTTATATTATAACCCCCGTAGTTGCGTTATATAGTCCCTATAAATTCCTAGACCTAGTATACTTATTAGGCGCTAGACTAATAATAAGCTAAAATAATATTAATCTAGGATTACTATAAGCTAAGAATAATATTATTTTAATTTGTAATTAATCTATATAAATTATTATAAGTATATAAAATATACTTATTATATTTTCTTATATAATAATTAGCTTATTTATAAAGATAACTTAGTAATATTTAATATATTTAACTATATTCCTAGATATAATACCTCTTATTTAAGTATAATATAACTAATATCTTTATTAATATAAACCTAAGATAATTAGTTTATCTCTTAGGAATTATATAAGTATTATATATTAATAGCTCTTATTTAAAGGATTATTTATACTAGCTTAAGTAATATTAAATATAATAATTACTTAGATAATTCTTATTAATAATTATTAATAAGTTTTACTTATTAATTACTTCCCTGCGCTTATTATACTTATCTTAGCTAATACTAAAGATAAGAATATAAATAATATAAATAGCTTTAATAATAAAGATATAAAATACCTTATTTCTAAGAAGGTCTTTTATAAATAAAATTCTAGAAAAATAAGCTTATAAGATATCAGCCTAGGATTTTACTACCCTATACTTTAGCTTATGCGCTTTCTTATAAAAAGCCTACCTAAGCAATAGCTGCTTAGATAAGCAAGATATAAGGAAGTGTCAATATTGCCCTTTTTGGGCCTATTTCCCTTTTAGGAAGGTCACGTGACTTCGGACTTAGGGTTTTATTATAAGCCCGATAACGCCGTTAAACCCGTCTCCTTCTATGGGTATTTCCTATCCGGTTTTAAATATCTTAGTTTAAAACTCTATAGGTCTTAGTTTCTATTATGCTATAACTCGGCTTTTAGTTATCCGTTATTACTAAAACTAATAGAGTTTTAAAGCTCGGAATTAGGGCTATCCGACGGTATAGCTTTTATCCGAATCGGGCTAATAGATTCCGAGCCATTTGCTATATAAGCTATATACCTTCTCTTAGAGATAGCTCCTTAGATCTTTAACTAATACAGACAATAAGAACACTAATCAGAAGCTGGTCTTCTCTATTTTAACCCTATTACTTATTTGCCCCACTTTTATTACTCTATGATTCCTTACCTAGCTAATCAGCTTTATATAAGGACTGATTCCACTGCCTATTTACCTCCTATCTCTATTACCTACCCTATAGTCTTTAAAGACTATATTTCCTCTATTATTTAGTCTTTTACAAAAGAAAATACAGATCTCTAAGCCTAGATTATTATTATAAGTGCTAAAATAAATATATTTTATAACCTTATTAAGAGAATAAATAAAACCTTATATACTTAGAAAATATAATATTTAAATAATATTTAAAACCTTAATAATAGAGCTATTATTATTACAAGAAGTAAAGATATAAGAGAAATCCTAAAGTTAAACCCCTTAGAGATATTTAATAAGATTACTTATTAATTACTAATATCTCTTACATAGCTATAGGCCTTTATAACTTATTATTTAACTTAATTTACCTTAATATCTAGTAAGGTTTAATATACTATAAGGAGAATTAAGAATTATACCGCTATATAGTTTAAGCTAGTTATAAAAAAAATATCTTATTACCTTATTTATAATACTTTTATTATATATTAATAACCTTTACTTAGATTATAAAGGTTTTAAAGTAATACTTTAATAAGCCTTTAATACTATAGGTAAAAAAAAATAAGCTAAAAAAGAAATTAAGAATTTCTAATAAACCTAATTAGTTTTAAAATGTAAAATAAAATATTTTTAATTTAGCTTAAAGCTTAATTAAAATTAAAAATGTTTAATATTTTTTTTTAATAAACTTAAAAATAAGGTCTAAGTAAAACTTTATAAAAAGAATTAACTTAATAACCTTATTAATTATATTAATAAAGTAATTAAGATTAATAACTAATAGTTTTTTTTAAAAAAAATTATAAAACTCTAAGTATAATAATAATAAAGCTAATAACCCTTGCTTTTATATTAATTAAGATAAAAAGAAATAATATAATATTTTATATAATATAAGTTAGATAACTAGGAACCCGCTACCTAGAGAACTATATAGATATAGGGCGGCTATTAAAGCCGCTAACTAATTAGGATAACCCTAGCTAGATATTATATATATAGGGACCTCCTAAAAGCCTTATAGTTAAGTTATTATAAAAGGCTTAATACATTAAAGTCTTACATATATTAGAGATTTACCTTTAATCTATAATTTTACCCTAATCTAGCTATTAAGGCCTATTATCTTATAGGAACCCACTAGCCCTACTTTAATTTATAATACTAAGGACTATAATTATAATAATTACTTATATTATAAGGAAAAGAGCTAAGGATTAGCTAGTTTAAGCAAATTAGTAATATAAATAGATTAAATAATAAGAAAATTAGCTTCTTAATAAGCCTTTTTTTTCTACTCTTATTATATTAAGCTCCTTATTATATATACCTCTTTTAGCTTATTAGAAAAGACTAAAGAATAGAGGATATATAGTCTATAAAGACTATAGGGTAGTTAATAGAGATAGGAGGTAAATAAGCAGTGGAATTAGTATTTATAAGTAGCTAATTAGCTAAATAATATATTATAGAGTAATAAAAGTAGGGAAATAAATAGATATAGTTTTAATAGGAAAGACTAGCTTTTAATTAGTATTCTTATTGCTTATATTAGTTAAAGATCTAAGGAGCTATTTCTAAGAGAGGGTTTGTAGCTTATATAGTAAATTGCTTAGAATCTATTAGCCTGATTTAGATAAAGGTTATACCATCCGATAGCCTTAATTCTAGGCTTTAAAACCCTATTAGTTTTACTAATAATAGATAACTAAAAGCCGAGTTATGGCATAATAGAAGTTAAAACTTATAGGGTTTTAAACTAGGATATTTAAAACTAGATAGATAATAGTTTTTAAAAGGAAATAAATTTAATAGCCTTCTTAGGCTTTTAATAAAGCCCTAAGTCTGAGATTATATAACCTTCCTAAAAGGGAAATAAGCCTAGAAAGGGCAATATTAATACTCTTTTATAACTTGCTTATTTAAGTAGATATTACTAAGGTAGGTAGATATTTAAGAAAGCGCATAAGTTATAGTATGGGTTATAAAAGTCTTAGGCTTATATCTAATAAGCTTATTTTTTTAGCATTTTATTTATAAAAGACCTTCTTAATAATAAGGTATTTTATACTTATCTATAACTTTATAAGGCAGTTTCTTAACTTTTTATCTTTTTATAATATATAATTAGCTTATATAAGCTTCTAATTAGTAGGCTTAATTTAATTCTATTATCTTTTTAAGGGTCTCTCTTTCTAGCCCCTTACTAATTATATAATAAAAAAGCCTCCTAATTAGGGTTAATTCCTTAATATAAAAGGTACCCCTTATAAGGTTAGTTATATCTTTAGTCCGCTAAGGTATATAAAAGAGAGATAATTTAAGCTCCTAATTTACTACTTCTAGGATTAAATTACTTTCTTTAATAGCTTTAGTCTCTTCTTTATCTAGTATTATATATAGGTATTATAGTTGCAACCTCTTAGGTTATAAAGAGCCAGGCAGGTAAAATAGTTATATTATACTAAAGCTTACTAGAATTAAGATAATAGTATTAATAGTGAAATATAAAGGATTCCTTTATATTCCCTGGCCGAAAGGGCCAGGGCATGTAAACCCATTGTTCCGCGGGCTTACATGAAGCCGCGTAATACTAGGCTTAAGAGAGGTTTTTAAATATTAATTAGCTATAGGCCTAATCGTTGCTAGCTACTCTTAATATTAGCTTTTATAAATATAGCGGCCTAAGCTTTAAAATAATACTAAAGGAAGATTACTTTTACTATTAGGCCTTCTTTAATTAATAAGGCTATGAGAGAGAGCTTACTTTAGTAATTTTACTTAAGAATATTAAAGTATAATAAATTAAGAGGCTAAAAAATATATAATATATATACTAATAAGTAATAAGGGTATTTACTTACTTTAAAGTAATTAAAATAAAAGCCTTAGATAGGTAGCTATTATATTTATTTAAGAAAAAGAGCCTTTTTTTAATTAGCTTTTATAGCGTAATATATAAAATAAAGACCTTCTTAAGCTAGTTATAACTAATTATATTATTAATTTAGCCTTTTAGAGATATTATAAAAAATTAATTATTTAAAAAAGAAATCCTTTAAAAATTAGTATTATTAAGGCTCTTAACTTTTAAAAATAATTATAAAAGGAAAGTTTTACCTATTTTTATATATATACTTAGTAATAATAACTTAATTATATAACTTAGGGTTTTTTTTTAATTATTTCTTTTTCTTTAATTAGGTAATTACTAAGCTATTAAGATTAATTCCTTAGAAAATATTAATTTTATTTATATTTTAATAATAATAATATTAAATAATAATAACCTCTAAGTCTTTTAATTAATTAAACTAAGACTAAATAATAATTACTTTTAAGCCTTTAATTTACTTAGCTTTAATTTAAATTATATAAAGTATTTTAATTTATTAATTATAGGTTATAAACCTTTTAATTTAATACTTATTAAGCGGCCTTAAGTCTCTTTAATCCTTAAGTATATATTATATTAATTACTTAATTTAAAAATATATTAATAATATTCTAAGGGTATCTTAAACTCTTAGCTAATTATAGATTTGCTTTTTAAGGGTATAAAAAAGCTACTATTAGCCCTTATAAGCTCTTTCTTTTAGCTCTTTCTTTTAGTTCTTTTTTAGTAAGTTAGTCCTAAAGAGAAGATTAAGAAATTAAGTATTAATTAACTACTTTAATAATTAAATTTTTATTTTTAATATTTTAAATTACCTTTTAAGGCCTTTATTTATATATTTAGGTATTTTAATTATTTAGAATGGCTTTGATTTAATATAAGAATTATTATATAAGTGATTAATTTAATAAGGGTTATAATATTAAAGGGAAAGGCGGGGGTAGTGGGTTCCCAGGGTAGCGGGTTCCTAGTTATCTAACTTAAGCCCTAGACCTATCGAACTTAAAATAGCCTAATAAGTAACTAAGAATATTAAATATTATTATTATTATAAAAAGGGTTATAAAGCTAATAAGTATAAAAAGAAGTAATTAAATATCTAAGAAAGATATTTTAAGCTTTATAGATAATAATTACTTTTAGAAAATAAGAAATATATAAACTTTACTTATTAATAAGATAAACTATAAATAACTATTTAAATTACTTAGATAATTAGAATAATATAATAAAGATATAGTAAGATTAATATATAATTAGCTAAATTAAATATATTATATAATTAGGTATACCTCTTAAGGGAATAAAAAAATACTAATATTACTTATAAGGTATTTTTTAGGTTAAGGATTTATAATATAAAGTACTCTTATATTATAAACTATATAGGCTAGAAGTTACTCTTAGAACTAGAGCTAGAATATATAATAGATAAGAAAACAAAAGAGCATGCTTAATAGATTATTGCTATAACTAGATGCGCTAAAATTAAACAAAGAGAACTTATAACTTTAACTTTGGCCTAATAGCTATTATTAAGAATAAATAAATAAGCTAACTTTTAAGAAGTTATTATAAAAGGTTTTAATTATAAAAACTGAATTATAAGATATAATAAATAAACTTAGATATTTATTATAATTTACTAAAGAGCCTATAAGTAAGATAACCTTATATAATATAATTATATTTTATGCCCTTAATATTAAATTAAGGTATTATAAGAATATAATAAAATATATAAATAATAAAAAGTAAATTAATAGAATAAATTATTATATAATAATTAAAGTACTAAGCTAAAAAATAATAATAGTAATTAAATTAAGTTTAAGTATAATACTTAAAAACTATAAAATAACTTATATTAAAAATATTTTAAATTATAAAACTTATAGAAGAGTAATAAAAAATTATAAAAAAAAGAAAATCATATTTAATTATATAATAAAAATAATAATTAATATTAAAATAGCTTATAGGAAAGGTATACTTAGATAGTATAGAAATATATAAAAATAATAAATAAATAAGAAATTTATATTTAAGCTTATAATAAAGAATTAATTAAAAACCCCTAGGACTTAGAATTACCTTTTAATTTATAAGATAATATAAGAATATACCTAATATACTAGGAGTATATTAATATCTCTTAGATATTATATTAATATTATTAATATTAATAGTATTAAAAAGAGAAATAAAAACAAGATTATTTCTTTATTATATTATTATATTAGCTAAATAATAAGCCTTACTTTTAATATAAGATAAGGTAATATACTAGTATATATCTATTAGTATTATAAATATATAATACTCTTTAAGGCTTTATTATATTACTTAGGAAATAAAGTATATTATTTATAAAATTAAAGATTAATTAAGGTAAATTAATCAGGGAAAAAAAATAATTAAATATTATTTAATTAGATAAAAGTAATTAAATAATAAAGCAAAGTAACTAAGACTAGGTTAATAGTTAAATAAATAATTATAATTATACATCCTATATAAATAATATATATAAGTTTAATTATTTTAGCTATATAATATTAAAAAACTAAATAGCCTATTTAATATAAGACAATAAATAAATAAATATAAAAGTATATTAACTTAGAAGGCCTTTTGCTTTATAAATAAAATATATAAGTAATATTACTTAGAACTAAAAGTATAAATTAAGGGAAAATAATTAAATACTTTAATAGATTATAAAGGTATATAAAATTATTTTAACTTAATAATAATAAATAGGCTTAAACTATTATAAAATTATAAATAAATACCTTATTTAATTATTAACTTAAAAGAAACCCCTTTTAATTATAATAATAAGATTATTAATAATAAGAATAATTACCTTAGAGTTTTTATTAAAAGAAAAAAACTAAGAGATGTTACTTAATATTATATTAAATAAAAAATATAACCTTTTACTAAGGCACTTATAGTAATATTAATTTAATTTATATTTTAATTAAAGAATTAACTAAGTATTTCTTTTTATAATAAAATAGCTTTTATAATAAATAATCATAACTTAACTTTATATTACCTAAAATAAGAATTAAAGTATTTTAATTTATATCTTAGTAATATTAATAATAAGAGCTCTATACTTAAAGCTAGAGGTCTTAATAAGCTTAAATTAATAAGGTTTATTTATATAATTATTAATAGCTTTAATAATATATTAAAGCTAGCTCTATTTAAATAAATAGCTTATATCTTAACTAACTAAAGAGGTTAAAATCTAACCCCTTTATATAATAGCTTTTCTCTCTAATATTAACCTTTTAATTATAATTCTTAATTACTTAAAGAGATTAAAATTACTTTTATTATCCTTATAAAAAAAGATTTAATTATAATTAACTAATTAATTAATTAATTAACTAATTAATAACTAATTAACTAATAAATAATATATTAAGGAGATTATAATAGCTTTTTATAAAGACCTTTAATTAAATAATTAAAATAATATAACTAATACTTATTAATATACCTTTTAATATAATTAAAATAACCTTAGCGAGAAAGTCTATAAGCTTTATAAGGATATAAAAAGTAGTTATAATAATCTATAAGTAATAATATTAAATAAAGGCCTTAAGAGTATTAATATAAATATATAATATAATAATTTACTATTAATTAAACTTATAATCTTTAGTTATATTATTTTTCTTTTATTTAGCCTCTTTTTACTTAATTATAATATTAATAAAAGATTTAGCTTTCTTAGAAAAGAGCTTTTTTTATTAAAGGCTCTTAAAAAAAAAGCTATAAAAAAGGGAATATTTTATTAATAAAGATATTAAATTCCTCGAGGACTTAAAAGATAATACCTAGCACGAGGTATAGGTTATAATACTTATAGTAACTATAAAGACCTTCTATACCGCTAAATAAGAAGATTAAAAAAGTCTTACTATAGCTAGCTAGGATCTAGCTATATAGCTATAGGCGCAATATTAGGAAATAGGGGTTATCGGCGTTATAGGTTTTAAAGGGATTAATTCTTAAAGTCAGCGTCGGAGTTTAAACCTAAAAAGAGTTAGCGCTAAGCCCTAGCGCCAGACTTAGAGGCAGATAGAGGTCTATAGGTTTAATTAATTAAACCTATCTAGTTAAATATATAATATATATATCTTAGCTTATATAAATTTATAAATAATAATAATTTTAATAGTAATTTTAATAATAATTTATATAAAATATAAATTATATAAATACCTTATTATACCTTTTAGAATTAGTAATATATTTATTATATTTTAATAAATAACTAATAATATATTATAAGAGTACTTAGATATATTTATTATATATTATTTAAATAATTTTTTTATTTTCTTTAAAATTAAAAAGAAATATATAAAATATATTTATAAAGTATTATATATATTATAAAATACTAAATTATTAATAAAATCTAATAAAAATATATTTTATACCTTAGAAATAAAATCTCTTAAATATATTATCTCTTATAATAAGATATATATAATCCTTAAAAAGATCTTTATAATTAAAAATTAAAAAGAATTAAGTAATATTAAAAAAATATAAGCTTTTCTAAGATTTATTAATTATTATTATAAATTTCTTAAAATATGTAAAAAAGAGTATAATATTATTAATAAATCTTATAAAAAAATAAAACCTTTATAGTTAAAAATAAGGTATAAAAAGCCTTTTATATAATTAAAGGATATATCTTAAGTAAAGTTATATTTAAAATACTTAATTTATTTTTATAAATTAAACTTAAATTAAATACCTTAGATTTTATAATAAGAGCTTAGATTAAATAATAAAATAATAAATGACTTTTATGTCGTATTATATTTTACTTTTATAAATTATATAAAATAAAACCTAATTACTTTATTTATAATAATAAATTTCTTATACTTATTAATAGCTTTAAGAGATTTAAGTATTACCTCCTTAGAAATAAGTACTAAATTATAATATATATATATTTTAAAAGTAGTATTTATCTTATAAAAATATAAATACTTAGTAGATAATAGCTATAATATATTAAATACCTCTTAGAATTTAAGTATATTAATTTTTATATTAAATAATTAAGAAATAATAAGACTAATATTATTAATAAGTAACCTAACTTAGATATTAAAAATATTAAAATAAAGAAATAATTATTGTATTATATATTAAAAGGATACTTATAATTAAATTTTATTCTATAAACCTAGTAATTAATATTATTATTAAAATATTTTATATTTATTAAAAGATATTAATAGTAAGTTATAGACTTTATTAATTATATATAAGGATATTAATAAAAAGAAAAAAGACTATAAAATTATAAAAGAAAACTTTTTATCTTAAATAAAATATTTTAAAGTATTTTTAATTCTTATTATTACTAGGTTATATATTATAAGAATATAAATAAAATAATTTAACCTATATAATAATACTATAATAATTATAAACTCTTATATAAAATATAAAAGAAAATACTTTAATATAAAAAATATTATTTTATTAGAGAAATAAAATATACTAATTATATAGCTAAAATTTTCTAATATATCTTTCTTTTAATAACTTTTTAAAAAGAGATTTTATATGCTTTTCTATAATCTTAATATTATAAAAAATAATAAGGGTAACTAATTAATTAATAATAATAATAATTATATTAAAAAAGAAAGCCTAAAGCTCTTCTTTCTTAACCTAACTAATAAAGAAAATAGTAATAATAATTAGAGGCCATAGCCTCTAACCCTTTTCTATATCTAGGAAATTACCTAATAGCTTAAAATAGATTAATATTTATTTCCCTTAATATATTATAAAAGAATTAATTAAGTAACCTAGAAAAAAGTCTACCTCTTAAAAGACAAATATTAGAAATAAGTAAAAATCTTTTTTTTTAATAATAATTATAAATACCCTAAGAAACTAATAATATATATTAATAATTACCTTAATAATAATTTAATAAAAAAATAATATAAATAAATAAAAAACTATATTATTAATTTATATATCTAGAAATAATAAGATAACCTTAGAATTACTTATATAATAAAATAAAATACTTTATTTTTATAATATATCTAAGAATATAATAAGTAATTCTTAGATATTAAAAAAATATATAAATAATAAGTCTTAGAAAAACTATAATATAACTTTATATATAAAATATATAATTAGTAATTATATAAATACTAAGGAATTAATAAAACCTTTAAATAAATTAAGATAATATTTATCTTTCTTTAAATAAAAAAGATTATTTTAATAATTATTAATTAATATAACTTTTATATAAAAACTAAGGCATAATACTATAACTCTTATAAGAAATTATAATTACTCTTAGATATATAATAGTTATAAGACTTAATTATTATAGATTTTATTATTAAATTATTATTATTAAATAAAATTAATTATTAAAAACTTTTATAATAATATATTTATTATTATAAATAAACTTATAAAATTTTCTTATTTTATATCTTATAAAGAATTATTAATAGCTATATAATTTATTTATTTTTTTTATATTATTAAAATATATCTTATATTACTTAAAATTATTATAGATTAAGGGCTATTATTTATATCTAGATTTTAATAAAGCCTTATAAAATAGTTAAGAATTAATTATAAGCTCTTTATTATATATTATAAAGAGATAAATAAATAAACTAAAAATATAAACTAAATATTAAAATAATACCTTTAATATTATTATATTAATCATAAATAAACTAAGAAAGTTAAAAAGCTATTAATTACTTAGCTAGCTAGTAATATAGCTATAAATAAAAATATAAATATTATATTAATATATATTACGTTTAGATTTATATTAAATACTTATTACTAAATAAGAAATATAATTATTAAGCTTAAAGTAATTCTTATTAATAATTAAATATAAAACCTATGAAAAGAAATAAAAATAAAACTTAAATTTATTTATAATAAAATAATAAAATATATTAATATAAAAATATTAAGAGATTAGTCTTTTTTAAGAGAAATATAAGATACTTTATAATAAAAATATTAAAATAAAATAATAAAATAAAAATTTTAATTATTATTATATTACTTTATATTACTTAAAATAGGGATTAAAGTATCTTAATTAATATCTTAGTAGTTTTAATAGTAAAGGCTTTATACTTAAAGCTAGAGGTCTTAATAGGCTTAAATTAATAAGGTTTATTTATATAATTATTAATAGCTTTAATAATATATTAAAGCTAGTTCTATTTATAATAAATAGCTTATATCTTAACTAATTAAAGAGGTTAAAATCCCCTTTATATAATAGCTCTCCCCTTTAATATTAACCTTCTAATTATAATTCTTAATTACTTAAAGAGATTAAAATTACTTATATTATCCTTATAAGAGGAGGTTTAATTATAACTAATACTAACTACTATAATTAACTAGTTAACTAATTAATAACTAATTAATTAATTAATAATATATTAAGGAGATTATAATAGCTTTTTATAGAGACCTTTAATTAAATAATTAAAATAGCATAGCTAATACTTATTAATATACCTTTTAATATAATTAAGATAACCTTACTAAGAAAGTTTATAAGCTTTATAAGGGTATAAAAAGTATATATAATAAGCTATAAGTAATAATATTAAATAATAGCCTTAAGAGTATTAAAATAAATATATAATATAATAAATTAATACTAATTAAACTTATAATTTTTAATTATAATATTTTTTTTTTACTTAGTATTTTTCTATTTAATTATAATATTAATAAAAGGTTTAATTTTATTAAAAAAATACTTTTTTTATTAAGAGTTTTTAAAAAAAAGCTAAAAAAAGGGAAAAATCTTATTAATAAAAATACTAAATTCCTTAAGGACTTATAAGATAATAAGTAATATAAGGTATTGAGTTAGGGGAAATAGGTGCTAAGCCGTTTTGGGCTACTAGGTAATTTCTTATATATAGAAAAGGAGTTAGAGGCCTTTAACCTTTAATTATTATTATCTTCTTTAGGGTTAATTTAGGAATAAGGGAGCTTTAGACTTTTTTTCTTAAAAAGGACTTTTATTACTATTAATTAATTAATTACCCTTATTATTTTATATAATATTTAGTTTATAAAAAAGTATATAAAATCCCCCTTTTAGAAAGTTACTTAAAGAAAATTATATTTTAAGTTTTAGCTATAGACAGTATATTATATTCCTTTAATAAATCTAGTGCCCTTATATAAGACTTTTAATATTCTTACTTTTCTAATAATTAATATATACCTAAGTTAATTAAATTAATTAATTAGATAAGAGAGTATACTTCTATGCTATTAATTAATAGATTATAAATATAATTACCTCTATAGGATTAAGAATATAAGATATTAAAGAATTATAATAAAAAAGATAAAGTAGGTAATTAAGAGGACCCTAAAAATTACCTAATTATTATTAAAATTAGCTATAGCTTAATTCTGCCTTTCCCTTAACTACTAAAAGATTAGAACTATTTAATTAGATTACCTTAGATACTTAGAGTTAATATAGACCTTTCCTATGCCTTATATAAAGTAAATACTAGTTATAAAAGAAACCTACCTATTATAAATACTAAGAAAATAAGTATCTTAAACTTATAGCTAATATAAAAGGGACCTCCCTTTATTAGAGCTAATAGGCTATCTTTACTTAAATTACTTATAAAGGCACTTATAATATAATAATAAAAGGTCTTAGTTATTAGAATACTTACTTAGTAGCTTATAAGAAGTAAAATCTTTATTACTTTTATCTTAATCTTAATAATATTTAAGAAAACCCCTATAATAAGATCTCTTAATTCTCTTATTAATATAAATTAAAAGCAAAGATATTATAATAACTTAGAATTATTTAATTAAATAATAATAATTATAGATACTAAACTAATAGCTTAAAATAATAAAGGCCTTAACCCTATGCTAAAGAGCGATATTAGCTAAGGTATAGAGGCTAAGAATAATACTAAGGTAGCTATTAATAAGGCCCTCCTTAACTTATTCTAAGAACTTATAACTAAAAGATTAAATAATCCTTTATTTATAGTGCTATTTTACTTATTTTTTACCTTTAAAGGGAAAAATATAACTAAGTACCTATAAAACTTTAATTAATAAGTAAAACTTATAAATATTTCTAAAGAAAAGAACCTAGGACTCTTTAAATTATATATTAACCCTAAGATTAAAAGGGAGGTCTAATAAGCTATAAAAGGCTTTAGCTAGGAAGAGGCCTAAGAGAAGCTAAAGGAGTTATTTATAAATAAAGATTTTAATTAAACTAAAATAGCTAAAAAGAAGCTTAAAATACTTAATAAGGTTTAACTAAAAGTTAACTTTTATATTATTATTAAATAATTAAATAAATATTAATATCTCTTTAAATAGATTAATAAGAAATAAATAGACTCTTATATATAGTCTTAAGTTATCTATAAAGCGCTACCTAAGGAAGTTATTAATAAGATCTATAAAAGGCATAATAAAGGCATTAAAGAACTTATTATTATAAGCTATTATAACCTTATAAATATAATTAAATAATACTATAAGAATAAGATTAAGATTAGAAAGACTTATTACTCTAGAAATAAAAAGGATACTTATAAAGTTACTTAGGCCCTAACCTCTCTAAGAAGCTCTAGCCCCTCTATAAAAAGCATTAAGACCCCTAGGATCCTAAAAAAGAAGCCTAATAAAGTAATTAGCTTAAAGATTAATAACCTTACTATATAATTAACCTAGCTCTTAATTAATTTAGCAAAAAGGTAAGAGATATAGCTATAGCTTATATAGATTATCTAGAAGGAAAATAATAAGTAAGCTACTATAGGGATAAGCTAACCCTTTAGAATTAATACTATATTATTTAATTAACCCTAGAATTATAAGAATCTTTATATATATATAGCCTATAGATTAAGATAAGATAAATATTAAAATAATATAGCATATTAATATTATATAGAAAGAAATTATTTCCCTAATATTTATATTAACCTAGCTTATAATAAAAGCATTAATATTATAAGTTATAACCCTTAAGGTAAAGTAACTCTCCTTAAAAGGGATAATATAATATTATTATTAAATCTTATATATTAATTTAAGAAGTTTAAAGTCTAAAAACTTATCTATAACTAATTAATATACTTCTTAGAATTAGATTTATACCTATTAGTAAGGTAGCTTAAATAGTATAATAAAGCTAGACTTAGGTTTATATTAACCTAGCCTAAGAATAATATTATTAATAACTTTATTTAAAAGAACCTTAAGGCCTTAGATCTTTATTGCCTAAAATATAAATCCCCTAAGGGGTTTAATTAATTACCTAAGAAAGTTATATATAAGGACTAAGATATCCTAGATAGCTAAAACTTACTGCCTAGAACCTTTATTAATATAATCTTAGTTAATAAAGACCTTATATTATTTAATTAGTTAATAGCGCCTTAGATACTTATTACTATTATTATTACTATTAATACTAATATAAGAAAAAGAGTTTATATTAAAGATATTATTAAAGTATAAGAGGCTACTTAGCCGATTAGGAAGTTAATTTTAATTAAGAAATTAGCTGCTATAGATAAAGAGAAGAACTAGAGGTTTTAAATACTTAAGAAAAAATAGGCTTTAATTATATAAGAGCTAAGAAATAATTATTAAATAAAAAAGATCTTGATTTTAGCTAATAAGCTATTTATATTATTGCCTTAGCTAAGTAGAGAGGTAATAAAAGATTACTAAGATATTACTAATAGCATAAAATAGATTACCTATATTAAACCTATGCTATATACTACTAGAGAAAGGCAAGGATTATCTAATTAGAAGGCCTATAATACTAATATAGTCTAAGTTAATAAGTAAGACTAAGGAGAAGCCTATTAGGTAATAATTAGCGAGAGAGCTAATATAAATATAATTCTTATTAATAAAGTAAGCTAAACTAATTAAACTAATAATAATATAAAAGACCTTTAGCCTAGAGACTATATTATTATAATTAATATAAGTATAATAAATAAAGAAATAAGAATAATAAAGGTCTATTAGAATTAGATAGAGACCTTAAGAAAAACTATATTTATAGCTAAGAATAGAGAATTAACTAATTAGATAGTTAATAATATTAAGTTAATAGTTAAGGGCTAAGGCAAGAAAGTCGCCTAGTCCTAGGAACTACCTCGTATTCTTATAAGACTTAATAACCTAGAGGGCAAAGTCATTAAAGCTATAATAGATATAGGCTCCAAAGGAAATATAATTTCATAAGAACTTATAAAGGCCTATAGCCTTAAGGTAGCTTTAGTCTATGCCTTAATTATATCTTTCTCTTAGGATTAAATTATTATGCTAGGTTAGATTACTATCTAACTATACCTCGGTAATATATAGATCTAATAGAGAATATATATAGTACTCTCTAAGGGAATCTTAATTCCTTTTATTCTTAATATATTATTTATTTACTTAGTAAGGGTATTATTTAATTATTTAATAAGAAATAATTCTATACTCTTTTAATATTAATTAAGTAATACTTATATTATTACCTTAGCTATAAGTTTTATTAAGTAAAAAGCCTTAATTTATAGGGTAAATAATAATATATTATTAAAATAAATATTAATCTTTTTTTTAAACCTAAGGTTAATTAAGAAAGTAATTTAAAATTAAATAATATCTTAGTATTATTATAATAATTAAATTAAGAGTTAAGAGAAAAAGTAATTAATATTATTAAAATAGAGATAATTAAGTAATATTATATAGCCCTCGAGGATATAAATTATTTAATTAGAAAATAAATAAGAAAGAAATATAAAATAAAGAAAAAAAAAGACTTATTTAATTAAGGTAAATTAAAAGAAATTTTAATTAATACTTTTTATAAAAAAAAAGGCATTAAGATTTACCTAAGAGATAATATCTTATTAGATAGATTTACCTTAAAAGGTAATTTAAAATAAAAGGTAAAAAAGTAAGAAAAAATAAAAGAAAAGTTATAAGAGGATTTAGAATATTAGGATTAGATTATATTAAAATTCTTAAATATTAAGCAAGGAGCCTAGATCTATAAAGAGTAACTTTAAGGACTAATTAATTAAGTAGATAATACCTTTATATATAAAGAATTAGATATATTCCTTAAGATTATATATAATAAAGAAATAATACTTATATAAGAGTTTTTAGAGTATAAGAAACTAAACCTATTAGTTATATTACTATAAGTTATTAGGGTTATTAAGCATAGAGCCTAGTAAGTAAAAGGTATATTTATTCTTAAAGGATATAAGAAGGAGGTTATTAAGCTATTAAGAACCTAGATAAAAAGAGGAATCCTCGAGGAAGGTTATAGCCCCTATAGAAACCTATTTTTTTTTATTTAAAAGAAAGATAATTAGTTTTAATTAATTAATTTAGCTATATTAATAAATAAGTATATAATATAGAATAGCCTTATCTCTCTAGGTTATAATAAGTTCTCTATTAATTTTATTATATATAAGATATTATTATTTTTAGATTTCTTCTTAGGGTATAATTAAATAAAGCTAATAAAAGTTAATAAAGACTTAATTAGTTTTATAATACTAATTAGATTACTAAGAATATATATATTACTATAAGGAGCTATAAACTTAATCGCCTAATTTACCTAAAATATCCTTTAAATCTTAAGAGATCTAATCCCTAATATTTATTAGTCCTTTTTAGATAATATTTATATTAGAGGACCTATAATAGATTATAATAGAGAGAAGGTAATACTAGGAATATATTACTTTATTCTAGAGTATTTAATTAATCTTAATAAAGTATTAATAAATATTAAGCTATTAGGCTATATAATTATAGGATAAAAGTCTTAATTTTATAAGAAAATAGTAATAATTACTAGCTACCTTTATAAGACTTATAGGAGAAAGCTAAAAGAGAGGAAAATTATAAAAATTTTAAAGTAAAAAGTTTATCTTAATATAGGGGAAATAAGGTCTTTCCTTAGTATTATAGGTTATTACTATTAATAAATTAAATAGTTTACCTAGATTATAAAGGCTTTAATTAACTTATTAAAGAAAGATACTAAGTTTATCTAGGGACTAGACTAAGAAGAAGCTATAGAAATATTAAAGAAAAAGGTTATAGCTCTATTAATCCTTATTACTCTTAATTACTCTAAGGAAGCTAAGGAGGTAATCCTTATAGTTAATATAAGCCTATTAGGCTAGGGATATATTTTAATATAAGTAATTAATAAGAAATAAAAACTAATCTAATTTAAATCTAAATTATAAAACCTAGCTAAAACTAAGTATAATATAATAAAAAAAGAATATAAGGTAATCTTTTATGCCTTTTGCTGCCTTAGAGGCATAATTTATAGTATTCTTTTTATTCTTAAGACTAATTTATAAGTATTAATCTATTAAATTAATAATAAAGTAAATAATATGCCTAGTTCTCTTATCTTAAGATAAATTAATTATATCCTTCTCTTTAATTTTATAATTAGATATATACCTAGAAAAAAGAATTATATAGCTAATAAATTATTATAAAAGTATATAAGACTATCTAATTAAATAAATATATAAGTTAAAGGGGATATTAAGGACTTTATTAACCTCTACTTTAATATAGTTTATATTAATAAGGAACTTAATATCCTAGATAGTATTTACTCCTAAGAGCATAAGGATATAACTAAATACCTATATACCTTTAAGAAACCTAAAGATCTAATTTATTTATAATAATAATAATTTAAAAAAAAAGTATTTTCTTTTTTTATTTAAAGATAATATCTATAAAAATAGCTAAAATAAAAATATAACTTGCCCTTATTAATAATAAATAACCTAAAGATATAAAAAAAGTTAATTAAATTATATTATTTTAATAATAACTATAAGGGCAGGGAAGTAACCTATAACCTTGCGAAGAGGAGATATTTCTAGAATAATATATAAAACTAGGTCTCTAAGGTAGTCTAGTATTACCTTACTTACTAAGCCTATGCTCCCTAGAGGCCATTAGAGGCTATCTAGTATATAAAATTATTTAATCCTATAATTAAAGTCTATTTTAACTATTAATATATATTATTAAACTAAGGGTTTAAGTACCTTGCGGAGATAAGATATAATATAATAAGATAAATAAAAGTAATTCTTCTAAAGAAGATTATAGCTAAAGCGCTAAGGCGCTTTATAATTAACCTTATCTATTAATTTAATATAATTTCTATAGTAATTATAAATAATAGACCTAAATTTAAAAAGGAATTTTTATTTTTATTTAAGGAATTAAGAGTTTTATATATTATTATATCCCTATATAATCCTAAAGCTAATAATATTAATAAAAGAGGATATTACTTAATTTCTATAGCCTTAAGGAAGCTAGAGAAAAAAAAAAAGCTAAGATAATATAATAACTTAGAAAAAGCGTTATTTACTAATAGAATAGCTATAAAAGCGCTATATAGATATTTTCCCTTTTATCTTATCTATAGGTAAGAGCTAGTATACCCTCTAGAAGTTAATCTTCTTACTTAGTAATTAATTAATTAAGATAAAATATTAATAGCTAAAGACTTAATCCTTATAAGGGTTAGGATCCTTAAAAGGAAAAGTAAAGATATAAAAGTAATATAATAAAAGATTAATATATTTAAGGTAAAAGTTATAAAGAGATAAAATAAGAAGAATATTTATAGGTTAAGAAAGACCCCTCTAAAGGTTAAGGATTTAATATTAAGATTTAATATCCCTTAATTAAATAATATATTAATAAAGATAAAAATAATATATAAGTAATATAGCTTATTTTATATCTTTAAGTATTATAATAAGGTAAATTATTATAAACTTAAGATACTTAATAGCTATAAGATTACTAAATCTATTTATAGGGATTACTTAAAGAAATTTATAAAGAATAAAAATAGCTAATAGGAAAGAGAGTTAAATAAAAAGGAAATCCTTAAGAAGCTTAAAGAAAAAAAAAAAAAACTAGAAGGTAATAGAAATAAAAAAAGTATATAAATAATAAGAAATAAGAAATTAATAGCTAATTAAATAATTAGCTAAGAAAATAATAATAAAAGCAATAAAATAGATAATAAGGAGGAAAATCTTAGTAAAAAAAATAAGATATTATACCTAAAGAGAAATACCTTAATGCGCATAGAAGTATAACTCCTTAGCCTTATTATTAAATAAGTTACTTAATATAAGAGCCTCTAAAATAAAATAAAAAGGAGAGAGAGTAATATTAAAAACCTATAAGGACCCTTAGGTTTTTAATAGGGGAGGAAGAAATAAAACAAAAAGTTTTAATACTATAATATAATTACTAGAATTTTTAATAAATTTAGGTATTTATTTTATAAAAAATATATAGATTATTTAATTAGATATTAGAGATATTACTTAAAATACTAAAGATATTATCTAAGATAAGTAAGATATATTAAAAGATAATAGTAATACTATTTATAATAATTTAAATATAATACCTAAATTCTTTATTTTATAAGAAATAAATTTAATATATAGCCTATATAAGATAATTAGAGCTAAATAATAAGACTAATAAGAAGATTAATAAGAAGTAAAAAATAAATAATTAATTAAAAATAACTATAAATATAAAGCTAGACCTTATTATTAGTTAAGTAAAAATAATAATACCTTATTATACTTAAAATTTATTTCTTAATAAAAAAACTTCTAAGACTTAAAATCTACTTCTTTTTAGAACCTAAAAGAATTAGTCTTCTTATTAAGAGCTAATTAATATATTCCCTAGAGAAACTAATAGTCTTATTTTTAATCTTTATCCTTAGAAAGGTATAAATAAGAAATATAAAGATAAAATACTTAGTTTAATTAATTAATTCTAATTTTATTAAGTAGATCTTTTAGAGTATCTTTTCCCTATAGAGGCTAATCTAAAGGACCTTTAGTAATAGATTTTAGCTAATACCTAGGTAAAAACTCCTACTTATAAGGCTTTTAGTATTAAATATAATTAATATATTTCTTATTTATAAAACCCTTAATTAAGATATAAGATAAAAAAAGGTAAAAGATATATTTTTTATTTTAATTAATATTAATTAAGTAAAATTAGTAGTAATATTAATAAAAAATAAAGTTATAAAACCTAAGGAGGGTAATCCTAAGAGCTTTTTAATACTTTAAATAAGTAATTAATTACTTAAAGAATTATTTATAAGAATAAATAAAATTAATAGGGATATAAATAGTCTAAAGGGAATAATTTAATATTAATAAAATAAGCTTTTTTATAATTATATTAAGAGTATTATAATACTTAAAGAAATATTTTATAATAGCCTTTAGGTTCTTATAGCCTATATTATTAAAGGTAAGCTTAATATATAGAGGGAAACTATCTTAATTAAGGGCAAAGCGAGAATAAATCTAGACCTTAAGGTACTTATAGATTTATTTAATTATTTAGTTAGAAAGGCTATTAAGAGTAAAGAAGATATAAGAACTAGCCCTAGGGAGGTTAGCTATCTAGGCCTCTGCGGGAATTACCTTAAACCTACTATAATTACTTTATTAAGAGGAAATATCTCTCTAGAAGTTAATATAAGAAAGCTAAGGTTAAGTAAGAGTCTAAATATTAAGGAGGATATTCTATTACTTATTAATAAGGATCTTATAGGGAGTCTATATAGATATAGTAAATTAATTAATTAAAAAGTATAGATAAGAGTAATAAAGTTAGAAGAGAAAAGAATAAAAAAATAAGGAGTATATAGAAGTTATATATATATAAGGTTAAAATATATAAAAAAAGAAGAGTAATATATTTAGGTAACCTCTATATAGGGAGCTATAATTTATAGCTGCCCTTTATGTATATTAGAAGAGCTAGATAGTCTCTTAAGAGAGAAATAATATATTAACCTTCTTTTATACCTTATATATAAATTAGCTTATTATTTATTTTCTTTAAGGCATAAAGATATAAACCCCTCTTTATTTATAATTACTTATACTAATTATTTAATTAGAATATAAAGCCTCTTTTTACTTATTTAAGAATATATATTTATCCCCCTTAATAAAATAAGATTTTTTATCTAATAATAATAAGATTAATATAAATTAATAACTAACCTTAAGATTAGCCCTTTTTTACTCTAAAACTAATAAGTTTAAAAGACTAAGTAATTCTTTTTTATTTAATTATATAGAGTATAATTATATAATAATTATATACTATATATATTATATATAAATTAATAAAAAGACTTTCTAAGAATAATAACCTTATATCCTTAAGTATACTTTAAACCTTTAAGATACCTCTACTTATATAATTAATTATTTTCTTTGCCCTTATTAATTACTTATGGTTTATAAAGAAGGGGAAAATAGCCTACTTAATAGCTTAGGTTAAATACTTTAAAGGAATAAAAAGCTTCTTTAAGAAAAATAAGATTAGCCCTAATATAATTAAAAAGTTATATAACTCTAAGTAGCTACCTTTTTTTTAGCTATAATAAAAATAAGACTATTAGGACCTTATTACCTTTAAATACCTTAGTATATTAAATAGTTATTAATTAATTAAATTAAAGCTTAGGAAAGATAAGTTTTAATAGTATTATTATAATAACCCTATTTATAATATATTATAAAGGGAATATATATTAGCCTTATAGCGCTTATATTAAGACCTAGAGAAAAATAAAGAGATACTTCTTAATAATTTAATCTTATTAGTATTATAAATACTTAGAAATAGCCTTAAGAAGGTTATTATAATTATATAGTATAAAATTAATATCTAAGAAAAAAAGCTAAAATATAACTCTAACTAGGAAGAGCCTTTACCTTTTTTCCTTAATAACTATAAGAGAGTCTTAATAAATTATAATATAGGTTTTAGAGAGATTTAGAGGTAATATAAGGCCTATAAAAAGAGAAAATTCTTTATAGGATTCTTTAGGTTTAAGTATAATAAATATTTTATTATATTTATATAAAATAGGGTTAAAGGCGATTTTTATTACTTTAATATAATATTAATTAATTAAAAGCTCTATATAAAGCTTACCTTTATTGCCTAATAAGAATACCTTATAAGCGCTAATTAATTATATTACTTTAATTTTTATTTAATTTCTTTAACTTTATAGCGAGAAAAATAAAAATATAGTCTCCTTAGTATATTCTACCTTTTTTAAACCCTTAGAGGACTTATAGGAATAACTTTAAGTAAGTTAGCTATAATTTGCCTTCTTATAGCCTTAAATATTAATAAAAGTAAAAAGGTACTCTTATAATTATTTAATTTATTAGTCTATAATTAGTTATTAGACTTATAGACTAAGGGAAGAAAGCCTAGAGATATCTTATATAATAATAACTTAGAGGGGATTTAGGGTATTTATTAGATTATAATCTTTAATAAACTAGGAATTAAAGATAATTACTTTTAGTATAAGAGTACTTATAGTAATATTATATTAAAATAATAATCCCTCTATATAGATTTAATTAATTATAATTTAATTAGATTTACTTAAAAGATATCCTAAGATTAGCTTTATATTAACTAGGGAGGATATATATTAGTAGATATAAGAGATATTAGCTATATTAGTAATTAGCGATCTTATTACTTAATTATAATTCCCTAAGGTAATCTAAGTAATATAATAGAATTTCCTTAGGGACTAAGGCTATTTATAGTCCTTAACTCTAGAGTTATATTTCTTAACCTCCCCATATAATTAATTAAATAATATATTAACTAAGGTATAAAGATTATAAATAATTTCCTTATTTACTAAGAGGGAATAATTATCTTAGTTAATAATAATAAGCTTAACTTAAAAGTAAAGAAGCTAATAATAAAGCTAGCTAGCCTAAGACCTAAAGCTTAGAAGTAAGCTAATAAATCCTTAATTCTTATACCTCTTAATTAAAAGGATTAGCCTTAGACCCTAAGTAAGCCTCTTAAGAATCTATCCCTAGGGACCCTAAAGTAACTATAACCTTTATTAAATAATAGCTCTAAATATTAATAAAATAAGAGCCCTTTTTTATCTAAGGATATAAAAGATATAATTATAGGGTAAAAGCTATTAGGTTTATCTAATTAAATAATAACTAATTATAGATAGGGTTAAACTAGGGATAGATATCCCTATATTATTAAAGAAAGACCTTATATTTATAGCGCTAAAGATTTTATTTACTTAGATTATAAGACTAATAAAAGATTTATATTGAAGTAAAAGGTAATTAAGGTAGGGATAAAAATTATATTAGTTAACCTAGGGGAGAAGAGTTAGCTTAATATAATATATAGCTAGCCTATATAGTAATTACTAACTAATAATTATATTATTTACCTCCTTAATAGAATAATAAGACCTTTATAATAAGATAAGCTTCTAGCTATTATTACTTAGCCTTAGATACTTATTATAGTATTAAAAGAGAGCTAAGATAAGAGGATAAAAAAGTAATAAAAAAGTAAGGATATTTAATTAATTAATTTATAGTAGCTATAAGCCTAGTATAGTGCTAAGTAAGGCGCGATAGGAATAATATATACGAAGGGGGATAGGTTTAATAAGGCTTTTTAGGAACTATAAGGATAGGTATTAAAGCCTTATGGGGAGCTATGAGTTAGGGGAAATAGGTATTAAGCTGTTTTAAGCTATTAGGTAATTTCTTATATATAAAAAAGGAGTTAGAGGCCTTTAACCTTTAATTATTATTATTTTCTTTAAGGTTAATTTAAGAATAAGGGAGCTTTAGACTCTTTTTCCTAAAAAGGACCTTTATTATTATTAATTAATTAATTACCCTTATTATTTTATATAATATTTAGTTTATAAAGAAGTATATAAAATCCCCCCTTTAGAAAGTTACTTAAAGAAAATTATATTCCAAGTTTCGGCTATGGATAGTGTATTATGTTCCTCTAACAAAGTATAAGTTATAATACTTATAATAACTATAAAGACCTTTTATATTACTAAATAAGAGGATTAAAGAAATTAGCTAGCTAGGATCTAGCTATATAGCTATAGGCATAACTATATTAGGAAACAGGGGTTATTAGCGTTATAGGTTTTAGAGGGATTAATTCTTAGAGTTAGTATTAGAGTTTAATAAACCTAAAAAGAATTAGCGCTAGGGCTTAGTGCTAAATTAAAACTTAGTAGTAGATAAAAATCTATAGGTTTAATTAATTAAACTTATTTAGTTAAATATATAATATATATATCTTAGCTTATATAAATATATATATAATAGTAATTTTAATAATAATTTTAATAGTAATTTTAATAGTAATTTTAATAGTAATTTTAATAGTAATTTTAATAATATAAAATTTTAATTAATATATATATATAGCAAATATAATAATTAACTAAGTATAATAAAAATCCCTTAACTTATATTATCTCTATTTAATTAATTAATTCTTAATAACTTATTATATCTTAATTAAATAATAAAGCTAAATTACTTCTTATATTTTAGGCCCTTAAGAATATCTAAAAATTAAGCCTCTAATGCGCTATAAAGATATATAATATTAATTAGATAAGGCTATAGCGCTAATAGTAAGGTATCTAATCTTAATATAATACCTTTAATAAATTATATCGCCTATTTAATCTAGAGGAATAGATTTTTATTTATTTTATTCTTAACTTAGATTTATAAGGATTCCCTCCCTAGCTTTATAATATTAGAGAAATAGCTAATTAATTACTTATTAACCGCAATATATTATTAATTAGTATATATTAGGCTTTAAACTTTATTAAGTAATACCTAGAGCTTAAGATATATTTTTTTTATAAATATAATTACTAAAAAGCTAAGTATAAAGATCTAGCTATTATTTATAACTAGTTTAAGCTTATAATAAATATAATTATAAAATATAATATCTAATTAAATAATATCTATAACTTTAATAAGATAGGCTTTTTTATAAATATAATTATAAGTAAAATAGTTATTATAAGCTTAGAAAGGTATTTAAAGCTAAAATTAGTATAGCCTAGAAACTAGGAATAGATTATAGTTATTTAAGTAATTAATATAAAAGGCTAGGTAATCTAGCTATTTATTATTAATATAGGCTAATATTACCTTACTAATTAATACTAAGAAAGTAACCTTCTAGGTAATTAAGTAATTATAATAACCTAAAATAGCTAGATTAATAATAAAACTAGCCTTAAGTAATTAAAGTATTTTAATTAATATATAATTAATTAATTAATTAATTTTTCCTCCTGTCTCTATTACCTACCCTATAGTCTTTAAAGACTATATTTCCTCTATTTTTTAGTCTTTTATATAATAAAAACTATATTTAACTTAAAATTAATAATAAATTAAGTATAAAAGTGAATAAATTAAAAGAATATATAATAAAAGTTATTTTTAATATAAATAAAAATAATATTAAAATAATATATTATATTAAATAAAAAAATTACTTAGACTTTAAAAATATATAAAAATTACTTAAATATCTTATAGATATATAATACCTTTTTAAAAAACTTTTATTAATAACACTAAGATTAAATAAAAATAAAATATTAAGAAATTTATTACCTAAGTTAAAAGATATTTAATTAATGTTATTACGCCCTAGCTAAACCCAGGTTATATAAATAGCACTGCCCTATTATCTCTAGCTAATCTAGGGCTAGATTAAACCGCTTACTCTTATAACTATAAGCTATTATATATTACTTATAATAAGGATTATAAGTAATTATATATTATTTACTTTGGCCTTAATAAGCTATATAATATATAAGATATATTTATTTATACTTTCTTATATAGTAGCTATTTTAGCTATTAATATAACTTAGTTATACTTAATACCTTAAGTATATTACTAGATATAATACCCCTTATTTATATATAATATACTTTATTTTTTTATTAATATAAACCTAGTATAATTAGTTTATCCCTTAAGAAGTATATAAGTATTATATAAATTATTATATTAAAAAAAATTTATAGGTAATTATAATTATTTATTATAATTATATTCCTTTATATTACTTAGTATATAAGGGTTTTATACAGCTAAGCCTTTTATAACTTAATCTATTATTTTTATATTAAAAAGCTAATATAAAACTTAGTTATATATACTTAAAAAGTCCTCTATAAAAAGTACCTTAATATATAAATATATTTAATAAATATAAACTAAGATTATATAATAGCTAATAGAAAGGCTCTTAAAAAGGCTAAGTAAAAAGTCTTAATTAACTTATAAGTTAAAATAAAATAAAATAAAAGTAAAGTAATAATATATTACTAATCTTTTTATATATGTAAATATTATAATTTAGTAATTTATAGAGTTAATTACTTAAAATATATTTTTTTTAGTTAGTCTTATTAATTTAATCAAAGTTATTATTTTAAAAATCATATATTAACTAATAAACTTTTATATTACTACTATTCCCTTATACTTAATATAATAAAGTCTACTATAATATATATAAATATATACCTGCGTTAAGCTATAGCTATTGCTATTTAGAACGTTCTATTAATATAGGCTATTAATAGAGGCATAAGAACTTAGTCACGCACTATCCTCACAGCTCTCTGGACCTATGTTTAAGAAGCCTTTAATTATGGGGTGGGGGTAAGGAAGGTTACGCGTTTCGCTTCTTAGTGGGATTCTAGAAATGGGGCCCGTTTCTGGTCGATGTTCTTATATAGGATGGATATTAGCCTTTCTGCCATATCTGCTCTTGCTTCATCACATCCAACATGTGAAAAATCCTCAAGACCGTAAAATACATCATATCCCCTTAAATGCATCACTAAACCAGCTCATAATAAAGAAGCAGCCACAGACCGCCTCGTGTCCCGTTCCAGATAAATCACTCTTCAGAGACGGCGTAGTGATACCGCCCGCGCAGAATCCAATCCACCAAGACAAATAGCATGACAGCCCCAATCAACGCGATAGACCAGTTCATATTGTCTTAATAAATCACAAGGTTAGCTATTATTCTTATTCTTAATAGTAAAGTGCTGGTGTAAGCACGGATTTAACTGACAGATATTTCCCGCGTTCACTGGGACGTATAGTGGGAAACTAGTATTAGAGGACCAGGTGTTAATATTAAGCCATAGAAACGTGGTGAGAGAATTCCAAACTTACACAAGCATAATGATGATTAAACATGACCAACACGCCGAGAAGATGTTAATAGCTAAGCCAAATGACCCAAGAGTGAAAGATCGTGGAACGGGAAGGACATGACGACCACGCCAGAGGAGCTGGGAGGATTGAGAAGGTTAGCTTTAACAACTCTGTAATAATTATTTAAAAAGGGAAAAGAAATAAGAAACGGCATACCATCAACACTGGGGTCAAGTAGCCAATTTGTAGGGCGGCTTGACCAAAACTAATAATAGCCTCGAAGGCATAGTCACTCCCGAAGGATATAACACCTGTGTCTGTGTTAGATGGTTTGTGATGGGGTGTGGAAGACAGGCAGGCCATAGGCATTACCAATAACTATTTCAATAATAGCGGCGAGGAAGATGGTGTTAAGCGGAGTCTGGACAACAGGGTTGATCTTGACGAAAATGCGAGAGAATGGTAAAGCATTATCCCCCGCCATACCCCAGGCAAGGCGGGATACTGCAGTATTGACACTGATAATAATGAGGAAACTGAGCTTGGTGAGAAACAAGGAATAATGTTCTGAGATAGAGATAAATACTTGAGAAGTATAATAATAATTGCAAGGAAGGCAACCCCTCCTCCAACACCATGGAGTGTGTCGATAAACCAGGGAATACAGGGAAGACTAATTTTGGTTAGATAAATTCCCACTTTGAATAAAATATATGGACTGAAGGGTATGGTTGCTTCTATGACTTACTCAGTCTTTATATAGTCCTCCCAGTTTCCGCAGCAGAAGCCCATGACTATAGCACCAGTAAGAGACGTGATGCCGCTGAAGATCATAGACCATATCATAGCTCTCTGATGACAAAGAATGGAAGGAAACTCTGTTAGCCTTGATCCATGACTTCGAACCAAAGGTTTGGCAAGTCTTACAGGGGCGGTTCTGTGCGCATCCTTCATTTCCTCGGCAATATGCAGGATCCCATCAGTACCATAGAGCGCATAAGATGGAGCATAGAAGCTCATGATGCCAACCCAGCCAGAGCTTGCATACCCCGAATTGTTCATAAACCGGGTGAAGACAAAGCTGGCGGACTGCTTCGGTGATAGTGTCAGGAATGACACTGCCCATGCAATGCCACCTGCTAGGGTTATAAAACCACCGACAGTTGAAATCAAAGGCAGATGCCTCTGAGAGAAGGTGAAAAGTACTGATAGGACAATATTGGCGATGTATATCAACCAAATGGACCATCTCTATATTGTATAGTTTAGCGCCCAAGAAACTAAGTACGGAAACATATTGGAGGGGACTGACCGTCAATTGAAATTCTGGATGGGTCAGTTGAACTATCGCGCCAATCATCTGGGCGTTGTTCATAGCACAACTCGACGACGCAGCAAGGTCACCGACGAGAACGAGCCATCCGACAAGGTATGACAAAAATCGGCGAACTCTACGATGAGTCAGAGGGCCCGCAGCCTTGATAATTGATAGTGGAATGATGACTGACCTGGCGGGGGCGAGATTTTTTGTAAACGCTCTGAATTTGTGATAACCGGGTTAGCGACAGGGAGGCATCCCGAGCTCTCAGAATTACCCACTGTTGACCGCCAGAGTAGGGCCAGACAGAACACATCTCCGCAAGAGAGCTCATAAGCAGACATTGGCCGATGCAAACGATAATACTATTGCCCAAAATTAGTTGCTCAGTACCATAGAGACGCGGCAATACGCCCTGTTTCGGTTCTCTGGTAGACCTACGTGGAGTAAATCAACATCATGGGGCCGCCAAGGTCGAAAACAGTACTGTACATAACAAGGTTGCAAGTCCAGCTTGCCATCATCAGAACTTGATACGCGCTTGCTGGCGGTTGAGACGATGGTGATGTCAGCACACGCAATATGCCAAAAAGGGAGTGTAGTAGGGTGGCGGCCGCTATTTACCAGTCCACATGTTATAGACCCTATGCAAGACTTCGTGGTCTGTCCCAATAGACGTCATCAATTTGTCCTCACTGATATCGCCGTGGGCGATGGACTCCTTGTCCTTGTCGGCGGCCATTGTGTCGCGTTACCGCTCAACAATGGGCAGTGGGGTGGCAAGATGAAGGCGAAAAAAAGAGGCGTGATGAGACGAACTGCGAAGGGCAAATCGTTTCACATACAACTTGTCCGCATGAGTTCCTACTTAGGCCGCAGAGTGGTCTAAATTTTGCACACACGGGAGACTTGTGTTGAGTTGCTCAAAGGTCCTCAGCGTGGCGTTTTTATAGAAAAGGCTTGCTATCACAATATTTAGGTAGATGGGAATCTTTCCCTTAACCGGCCGTATTGGCACACTCAAAGATTGCAGCTACTCCAAGGGTAGAATGATGGACCCGTTCGACCGGATGCTCGGATGCTCCTACATGACCCCTGAACCGGCTGAAGCCAATAGCCTTCCGTAGATTAATCTCGATTCTCTCCAGGCAATGAGTGGGCTTCTCTTGCTTATTGCGGGGAAAAGAACCGGGGTAGCCAGGACAGTAATGTTTCCCTCTCCACATCGCGCGATATCCTAATTAAGAAGTTCAATACGAGCTAGGAATAGTAACTCGTTTCTGATAATGGGGCCGGCGTAGCGTCCTTGATCGAATAGGAAGTTTGGTACGATCTCAATGCAACCTCCACGTTTGGCCCCTTTACCCACATCATGCTCGACTGCATAATGGGAATAGCACACTTGGCCACAGATGTATCGATTTACATCGTATGAAGCGCAAAAACATATCATAATAATCAAAAAATGGCCCAAGAATGTGAATATTGAATTTCTTGCGTTCTTAGTCACCTCTCCGACGCCTCCCTCACCTCAGTTGCCGCAACCCATGCCATTTCGCGCGGCAGTTTTCGCAACTCCAAAAAAGGCGCCACCAACGCTCGCGATGCTCAAATTCGGGCTCAAAAGCTAGACCCGGAGCAAGAGGAGAGCTTATTCAACTGGATCCTCAATGAAGAGGCTGCTAACCGGGGCGAAAGCAAGGCAAATTCAAAGACTAGGCATTTTATCACATCACAAAGAGCTTTAACTGGGGCAGTAGCACAGTCCATCGCTCTTTAGGCCTTCGTATCCATATCTTCCGCAAAGCATCCAGCCCCATGGTTAAATTCATAAACCCGTTTCTCGCATATCTGTTCATGAAAAAGTTGGCAAAGAACTCCTTGTGCTCTGCGAGCCGACAGTCAGAAGCCGCGATAAAGCAAGCCCAGGTGAGGACTTGCTTGCCCGGAGTATCCTCAGGGAATTCTTCCAACGTATCAATAAAGCGTTGCACGCGGGTGATAGACTCGGTAACATGCCTCGCCCTTATCTGTGGTGTCGCTCGAGTTTGAGTGTCAAGCACAGCTTGATTCATATATATCTCGCATGCTTGACGTACCAGTCTGGGCACTAGGGTGAGAACGTCGGGATGTCGTGGGTTGCTTTGCAGACAATGATTCAGGCAGTCGAACATCTGGGCAACCTCGGCTTCGGAGGAAATGATGTTGATACCAGCGTGTTCGCTAAGCAGCGGTGCCGCATACACTTTTAGTCTCGATTAAGCACTCTGTTAGCCTTTACACTCGCGGTTGGATCATAACAGTCACCATGGTAGTCTTACTTGTGAACCTGGCGGAGCAAGAAGTCGGCAATGTCCCCCGAGCCAAGTGCCACCTCTCCTCCGATGGCATCGATTGCAGACTGCAGAATGCCAAAGAGGATTGGAAAGTCGGATGATCCATTGACCATGATAGCAGTCAGAAGCAATAATATAGTTAGAAGAACGGATTGCTGATTCCACCGATCGTAGTCTCTCAGCTGACTGTGCTTTTGCAGCCCTTGAATGGATCGGACATAGTGGTCCTGGTTGATTTGATCGACGGCGAGGTCATCTTGTAGAAGTCGGGGGTTGTGGAAGAGCGAGACTGCAAGGACTGCGTCCATGACAAGCTCGTCGCTCTCTGCTATTGGTAGCACGAGGTGACGCCATCCGTTGTGAGGGCCATCGATGGCGATCATTTCGCTGGCGATGTTATCCGAGTCTGTCACCAGGTCAGTTGTTAACACTCATAGCAATGCAGAGGTGTGCCTCACAGTTGAGTAACAGACGCCTCTTCCATGCTGGAACATGGTCGGGGTTAGATGGAGGAATGATCAATGCATCGTTGGACGTGAACAGTTCTGTCTCGCAGAGAGGACCAATCTCGGCACCCGTTGGCCAATCGTCGTCGTTGTCAGGTTGATTCTCGATGTTGATCAGGGAAAACGCGTCATCTCCTCCCAGCAATGGCTCCAACGAGATGGGCAGTTCATAACAAAGCTCGAGTTCTTTGTCTGAAACTGGCGAAGCATCTACCACGTCGTTGGGTATTATGTAGGTATTGATACCCTCGAGAATGAATCGTAGTGAAGGGGTTCCTTCTGAGGTAGTAGCCACAACCTGCTCGGTTGAACTATCGTTGCGTGATTGCTTAGGTGGTGTGGTGGTCTTGGTATCGTTGGGCTTCGCCTTTCGTCTCATGCTTGGGTTCCATGTTAGCACAATCATACCCTTCCCTCGACGCCAAAGAATCTAGGAGAATGCTTACTACGGGTAGGCAATGTCCATAGTCTTGCCGATGCAATGACCTCTAGAAGCGACGCCATCGCTGAAGCGGTGGCGAATGCCGAGGCCGCTGCACATTACGCCCTTTGCGATGCATTTATGACACTGAGGAGTACCTCTATCGCAGTTGACCCGACGCTGAGAGCACTCGTAGCACCCTTGATGATCCACGGTAAGCCTCGATCAAGGTGTTGGTTCTGCTTAGCTCACCTTTGACTTTGGCACGATAGGGTCGCTTCGCAGGCGGCATGCCTTCAGAGGCTTGCGGCACACTGGCTCTGGCTCTGGCTGTGTAGTGGTCTCACTGCAGTGCGCTTTTTTGGATATCTATATCCACGGCCGAGTCGAGACTTGACAGATGATGGGATGCGTTGCTAGGATTGAGTGCGGGCGGAGACAACATGGCCAAAAGGAGAATGTGCAATGAGACACCCCTGTTTGTGGGTAACCAGGCTAACAGGTGTTGGCAAACTTTTCAGCCAGGCCTTGCCACACTCTTTGTGTCTGGGCCAGCCGCCCCGGATACTTGTGGAGCGCCTGTATCTCAGCTCCGCCGTGTCACGGCCCAGTACCAGACCAGGCGGTCTGGCCCGGCAGAACCCCACCACGCGACAAGGCGCTACAGGAGTGACCGGGACCCACCATGGAACGAGTGAGCGCTGCCATGCAACCTTGAAATATGGATAATGAGTAAGTGAGCACCACGGGTTTTACCCGAGTGAGCGCTCGAGGTATATAATAAAATTCGGGGCCAAAAGTCTGCGAATACGCCACCCCAGCCCCCCTAATTATATTTTCACTATATAACTTCACTTATATACAACTTTGCGAAATAAAGGTTAATTAAGAAGATAATTATACTAGCTTATAGCCCTACTTTCACTCTTTAATACTTTATATACTAACCCTTAGCTCGTCGCGTGGCTGTGAGCCGACGAGGGATTAACTTAATAAGGGTAATAATTCGCTCTAGAGTTATTATATCCTATGCCTTCTTTAGGCATTTAATTAATTCTTCCCTATTAGCCTTATTATCCTTTAATTCTTCTAAGTAAGGGAATATCTTCCTTATATTAGCCTTAAGAGCTTTTTATATATGCTTAATAGGGTTAAGATCTAGTAAGTATACTAGCTAATTAATATACTTAATATTATGCTTTATTAACTATACCTAGGTTAATTAAGCTATATATATTTAGGTATTATCTTACTAAAATTATTATATATTATTATAAATAAGAAATAAACCCTTTAATAAAGCTTATTAATAGCTATAAGCTAAGTATCCTTTTTACTTTACCTATTAATTACGCTTTATAATAATAAGATATAATGTTCTACCTCTTTAGATTACTACTTAAACTATAATTAATATTTTACTCTTCCTATAGACTATAATATTTATAAATCCCCTTAGGAACTTCTTATAAGGTTTCTAAAAGAACTAGCTATATTTATAATTAGGTTATAACTATATAGTTAATTTATCTAAGAAGATTATCTTAAGGGTAGGTTAGCTTAGTAAACCTTAACTAGACTAAAATAATACTCTATCTTTATATAGCTATACCTCTATTAATTTATCTTTTTTACTAACGTATATGCATAGCAAGTATCTTAGTCAACCGAATATCTCAAAAATCCCTCAACCTATATCATCTTCATTTAATCAATTAATTCCTTACTGCCTAGCATATTATAGACTAATTACAAGGCTAGAATATTTCTTACTCTTCAGGCCCTTTAAAATAACCCAAAATTAAGTCTTTAATGCATTGCTAATATCTATATAGTCTCTTAGAAGACCTTAGGTCGCTAATAATAAGGCATTCAATCTCAACGCAATACCTTTAATAAATCATATTAACTATCTAATCTAAAGGAATAGATCTTTAAGTACTTTATTCTCGACCTAGATTCGCGAGGATTCCCCCCCTAGCTTTATAGTATTAAAGAAATAACTAATTAATTACTTATTAACTATAACGCGCTACTAATTAGCATATATTAGGCTTTAAACTTTATTAAGTGATATTTAGAGCTTAAGATATATTTTTTTTAGAAATATAATTACTAAAGAGCTAAATATAAAGATCTAATTATTATCTATAATTAGTTTTAGCTTATAGCATATATAATTATAAAGTATAATATCTAATTAAATAATATCTATAACTTTAATAAGATTAACTTTCTTATAGGTATAATTATAAGTAAAATAATTATTATAGGCTTAAAAAGGCATTTAAAGCTAAAATTAGTATAGCCTAGAAACTAAGAATAGATTATAATTATCTAAGTAATTAATATAAAAAGCTAGGTAATCTAGCTATTTATTATTAGTATAGGCTAATATTACCTTACTAATTAGTACTAAGATAATAACCTCTTAGGCGATTAGGCTATTATAATAACTTAAAATAGCTAGATTAATAATAAGACTAATCTAAAATAACTAAAGTACTTTAATTAATATATAGCTAAATAATTAAATAATTATTATTATCTTCTAATTCTTAATAGCTATAAAAGTTATTATTTTATTAAATTTAAGAGATATTATAAAAAAAAGAAAATTATCTAGCTTTATATATTATCTTATTTCTCTTATTTACTCTAGCCCCTTAATATTAAGTACTTTAGGCTACTTAAAAAGGCTTATAGTTAAGAAATAAAGCATTTAATTAAATACTCTATTACTTATATTTTAAAGACTAAGTTCTTTCTAGCCTTCTATGCTATATATAAGGCTACTATAATAGAAAGAAATATTAAGGGGGCTTTTAAAAGAGCTAGCCTTATTCCTCTTAACCTAGAAACTATAGTCTCTGTAAAAGACTGAAAGATGGAGAAAATATAGTCTTCAAAGACTATAGGGTAGGTAATAGAGATAGGAGGTGAATAGGCAGTGGAATCAGTCCT